>JANAVB010035019.1:10039991-10134991 GCA_029216955.1 Iris pallida
AAGTCTCGGATCAACTCCTTCTACGTACAAGAAGTGTGCCATGGGCTTACGGCTTAATGCGTCTGCCACGACATTAGCCTTGCCCGGGTGATAAGTAGCTCGATCTCGTAATCCTTCATCACTCAACCAACGTCGTTGTCGCATATTCAACTTTTTTTTGTGTGGACACGTACTCGAGGCTCTAATGATCAGTGTAGATATCAACCTCGCCGTACAAGTAGTGTCTCCATAGCTTCAAAGCAAAAATAACTGCTACAAGCTCTAGATCGGGGTTGATAATTCTTCTTGTGCACTCTCAACTGTCTCGATGCATATTTTACTACATGACCGTACGGCATCAATACGCATCCTAATCTTTTTTTGGATGCGTCGCTATAGATCACATATCCTCCCGGGCCCGATGGTAGTGTCAAGATCAGTGCTGCGGTCAATCATTTCTTCAACTCATCAAAAGCGGCTTGACACTCATCTGTCCATACAAACTCCTGATCCGTACAAGTTAATCGAGTCATAGGCCCCGCTATTCGATAGAAATCTTCCATGAACCTTCGGCAGTAACCCGCAAGTCCGAGGAAACTTCTCACCTCAAAAGCTGATGTGGGAGCGGGCCATGATTTGACTGCTGTGATCTTCTTTGGGTCCATTGATATACCATCACACGTAACAACATGTCCAAAAAATGATACCTCCTTGAGAATGAAATCACATTTGCTAAGCTTCGCAAAAAGTCGCTCATTTCTCAACGTTCCCAAAACTATCCGTAGATTCTGCTCATGCTCCTCTTGACTCTTGGAGTAAATCAAGATCATGTATAAAGACTACTACAAATTCGTCCAAGTACTGGTGAAAGATCTTGTTCATTAAATTCATGAAGACTGCGGGAGCATTGGTCAAACCGAAAGGCATGACCAATAACTCATAGTGTCCATACCTCGATCGAAATGCCATCTTCGAAATGTCTTCTTTTCGAACCTTCAGTTGGTGATAGCCCGATCGTAAGTTAATCTTGGAGAATACTTTTGCTCCACTTAGATGATCAAATAGATCGTCTATACGCGGCAACGGATACTTGTTCTTTACCGTCTCTGCATTCAAAGCTCTGTAATCAATGCACATGCGTACTGTCCCATCTTTCTTAGGCACAAAAAGAATGGATGCTCCCCATGGTGACGTACTGGCACGAATAAAGCCCTTCTCCAATAAGTCATTAATCTGCGTCTTTATCTCCTCCAACTCCTTGGACGTCAGATGATATACTCGAGATGAAATAGGCTCGGCTCCGGAATAAGCTCAATAGAAAACTCAATGTCTCGGTCGGGTGGCCGTCCTGACAAATCTTCGGGGAATACATCCTCGAACTCGGTGATGATTGGGTGCTGAGGGGTGTCCTGCATCATCATGTGAGTCCCCAATGTGGGTGCATCACAACTCCCTCCGCTTCTTTGGTAAAATCAAACTCCGCCGCATTCGGTGGTCTAAAGACAATACTTCCCCTATGGCAGTCTATGAGAGCGAAATGCTGGCTCAACCAGTCCATTCCAAGAACCACGTCGAATATCGGCATAGGAAATACAAAGAGTTGTGCTATCATCTCTGCCGTATATCACTATAGGGAAAAGTCTACAAACAGCACTAACGGGTACCACTCCTCCTCCAGTGAGGATTCTAATATTCTTAGATAAGGGTGTGATGGTAATTCTGTGTCTAGTGGCAAAACTAGTAGCTATGAATGAATGAGTGGCTCCAGTGTCAAACAATGTAATGGCAGAAAATGAAGCAACTAAAACCATACCTGCTATGACCTCTGCCTCTGTCTCTATATCCTCAATAGCAAGTGCGAATACCTACCCATAATTCTGTCCTGGGTCCTGAGCTCTGGCCTTGTTGTACTGTACGTCTTAGGGAGGCAATGGTGGACGAGGTGCTCCTGCTACGGGAAGTAGTGCTGGAAGAGCTGGGGCTGTAGGCCTCGAGTTCTGCCGAGCATATACTATCGCCTGTTGCTCCGGACAGTCCTTGAGCATGTGCAGGTTGGATCCACATCTCAAGCACAATCCAAGGCGAGTCCTGCAGTCGTTCTGGAGATGTCCTTGCTTTCCGCAGTAATGACAAACAGGCTTCTGATAAGGTAAGGGCCTCTGCTGGTGCTGTCTTGTGGGCCTCCTGATAGGTTCTTCCTGAGTAGCTCGGGCTGGTATAATTGTTGGGGTATGGCGTCTCGACGTCTGCTGCTGCTCCTTACGAAAAATCTTCTGAGCACGAGCTTCTTCCAAGACAGCTGAATGGGAGACTCGAGACTGGGTAGTCGTATAAGACGAGCTCTGGTGCAAGCCCCTGGTGAAATCTCCTTGCCTTCTCTAACTCTGTCGAAATTAATCCCGCACCAATCTACTCAAGCGATTGAACTCTGAGTCATACTCATCAACTGTCATATTACCTTGCTTCAGATGAAGGAACTGGTCGTATAGACCGTCTCGAACATGAATAGGGAAGAATCTCTCATAAAATGCATCATAGAACTGCTTCCAGGTGATCCCAGTGCCTAGTCGTCTCTCTTCCGCCTTCCACCAGTGTTGAGCATTATCTTCTAACAGTAGGTCCACTGCTGTCATCCAATCTCGAGATGGGAACTGATTAGCCTTTAGTAGCTTCTCTGTACTAATAAGCTATTGTGACACCTCTAGTGGCTTCTCGGTTCCTCTGAAGGCCTTAGGGTTTATATCTGTAAAATTCTTGATAGAGCCTTCATAAGGATGCAGAGCCGGTGCTGGTACTGGTACTGGAGGTGTTGGTGGAGGTCTAGCCAATGATGCCATCATTGTCTGTCTCATCAGCTCAGTTTGCTGCCACTAAGCCTGCATCATGGCATACATAAACTGGAAAGTAGGGCTCCCATCAGTCGGTGGTGGAGGCATCTGAGGTCACGACTGTGGTAGAAACTGCTGAGAAAATGGTGGTGGTGGAGGCAGTGGTACATTCCCTTCCGATGGCATGGTAGTGGTCTGCCCAGCCTGGCTGACTGGGGGTGCTACGATCTCTGGGTGTACCATCGTCGGTGTCATAGTAGGCTGCGACTGTCCTGGCTGGTATGGTATCACCGGAGTCATTGGAGGATTCTGTCCCTCTGGGGTAGCCTCTTCACTAAATGTGAGGGCCAAGGCAGATGGTGTCCGCTTCTGAGATTCATACCGTTGGTACGGGGAAGAATAGGACGTTATTAGGAAATTTTACATGTGAGGTAAATCAATTAATCGAAGGAATTGGAAAAGAAGTTTGGATGTCAAGGGGCGTAGTAGTTATGGATGAGATATTCCTATTCCTATATGCATGTTTCTTAGGTAGTCATGTAACCCAACAATATTTACGTAGACCTACATGGGCCACCACAAAAACATGTAACGCCCCAGTCCCAAAGTACATAGGACCAAGCATGTGAAATACCAGCTGCACATGTACGAAGAATACTCCAATATATGGAATCCTCATATATGCACATAAGCTGTAAATAAAACAATCACAGGCCAGAATATAATCTAATCTCATCACAGCTCAACACAGAAGATGATAGAGTCCAAATAAAATAAGTGTATCAAAAGATAGCCGGGTGAACATGCTCACTCCAAATAGCTATGAAAATAGTATCACAATATCGGAGTCCAACCTCCGCAAAATAGAAAGGAAAGAGATGTAAAATAATGTCCACTAATGTCTTAAATAAAGAATAGACTAGAAATCAGTAGGAACTGCCTTGTCATCGATATAAGCGGATTCTAATGCCACTCTGTACTCCTGCAAAAAGTCATCCAATCCTGGAGAGATAACCAGGTCTTTAAAGGGACGTAACAAGATACAAGAAAACACCATGCCATATAAACTGTGATGATATAATAGAAAGAAAGGATGCATGCAATCGAGTTCCAGACCAATCTACTGTGAATATCCAGTTTTGAGAAACAATCCTTCGACGCATGAGCCCTGGCTGTAAATGGGATCGATATTGTTTCCGTAAAGGGCACCAGGGGCCTACGTCCATAACGTCCAAAGATCGTCATAGGGCATCATGTACAAGGGGCTACGTCCATAACGCTCTGGAAAGTGTCAGAGGGCACATGGGGAATCGTCTCTGGGGAGCGCACATGTAATCAAAGAAGTGCAAAGAAGCCCATACGTCAGGTATTGTTCTTCCCACCCAATGCAAAGAAGCCCATACTTCATCTCCATGAATGATATGAACCTCTAGTAACCGCCAAGTCTTCTAACATACAATTCTATCCGTCGTACGCTCTATACGTATCGGTGGCCAGCCGACTACGCGGGTACGTGTCCTACATGTGACTCACAACACGTGGTAAAACAAGTGTCAAGGTCGTATGAGATATACCAATACCTCATCAACAATGGGTGGTCACTAGACTAAGTCAATGCATGAGAAATAAATAAAAGCGAGAAAAACGACCGATAGAGTCGCTTACACCCAAGTGTGACTTGGACGCACAGTTTGATAATAACCATAAAAAAGGCTGAAAATAATAACTGAAAAATAAGAATATGTAAGTCACAGAGTAAGGTGGCAAGGTATCTTGCCTGATGGTGCAAAGTGGCAAGTCCAGAAAATCACAATGTCAGCCAAGAAACGTCACAATCTCCAAACCATCCGGACGCTGAAACAAACATAAAAATGTACTTGGTGTAAAAGATATACCTAAGAAACGCCTGTCCAAAAAACATGGGCAAAATTGTAATTTCGGGTCAAAACGATATCCTCCGTTGGACCCGTTTTGCACCAAAATATGTGCCAAAGTCTATGGTCTCTAAATTCATCAAACTATATGTCTATGGATTCAGTTAGAGGAGAGGAACTCAACGGTATGTCCAGTTTTGGATTCCGATGAGCCGCGTACAAATTACCCGTTTGAGTGGGTCGGGGCCTGCAAAAAGGGGTTACGGTCGACCTTCTCAGAATCGAACCAGACTTGGCACATAGGACCAAAATTTTGATTCAGACCTGTTGGCACAAGTCTCATCTCGATTTGACGACTGTACACAAAGTTAGGGATAATTTTACAAATTGGCGATACGGGGGTATCTTGACGGATACGGACTAATTTCGCGCACACACGACGAAACTGAGTTCCGTCAGTTCCCACATGTCAGCAACGTCCATATGTGCCTTTATATGACCACGTCGCCCAATTTGTCGGGACGCATGCCGTATCGAGGAAAATTTCAGAATTTTATATAAGTTTAACACAGTTTTTCCTCCAACTTCAACATCAATTTACTTTTACACGTTAATCGAGACGACGATCCAGAAGATGTGTTATGATCTCGGTTATGTTGTCTTCTACTATTTTTAATTAATTTCTACTAGTTTTTAATGTACAGTAAGAAAATTGGCCGACAAGTTGTCGTTTAGAATTGGTTATAACAGTCCAGAAAATCTGATTGTTTTGCTAACTTCAGTTTGATTTTTCGAACCAGTTAGATGGTCATGTCGGAATCCATCTAGAGGATATCGAAGAGGGTCAAGTACTTTCCAGAAAATCCTACGGATCGAAAATCGATGTTACGAGTAAAAAGTTAGGTCGTCGGGAAGTAGGGTACCTTGAGTGGGAAAGCTGCTCCGTAGATGACGAGGGGCTGACTTTCGATGCTCCGTTCGTCGTACACACAATTCTGCTGGTGAAACGAACTCGTAGACGAAGATGGTATGTTCTACCACAATTTTTGTTTTGGGAGTCTAGGGTTTTGAGGTATGTGGAGGAAGATATATATATAACAAGTTGGATGAAAACCTAATACTATAGGCTTACTAAATAAGCTATTTTGGGCTTTCACGGGTTATGTGGGTTGGTGCTCACGTTGATGCTGCTACAGCAGCTTGTGTACGGGAGAGGGGGGCCCGTCCACTTAAGTGGGTGGGTGAATCTTTTTTTTTCTCCTTTTCTTTTCTTTTCCTTTTTTATTTCTTTTTCTTTTTATTTAAAATCTATTTCTCAATTCTTTTTCTATTATTACTCTATTTAAATAAATTCAATTTTTATTTATTAATTCTAATTAAAAACTCTTTTCAATAATTTAATATTTAGATATATTTATATACACGTATATTCCCACATATATGTATATATAAATATACACCTTAATAAATCAACACATACACACATACATATATACATATAAATATATCATATAAACTTACACCCGTACTATGCATTAACTTAAGTATTTGCTCTTACTATTATTTACACTCCTAATATATGCATACATGTATTTTAGCACTAATTTCTACACAAAACTAAAATTAAATATTTTAATGAATTAGGGTGGTTTACACCGGGCCAACGAGCCTGTTTTGTTGCTACTGGCCTCTTTTGGTTTCTGTTGTCTTTTCGCGCTTGTAGCGTTTACGTGATAGGCTTCGACATTTTGCGCCTGATACATCATAAAGTTCCTTTGCTATATATATATAAATAAATATATATATATATAAAATATATATATATATATATAATATATATATATATAGATATATATATAAAAATATATATATATATATATTTTATTATATATATAATATTATATATATAATATATATATTATATATATATATATATATATATATATAAGATATAAATATATATATATCTATATATATATATATATAATATATAATAGATATTAATATATATATATATATTAGCTTTATATAAATAATAGAGTACTATTTAGAAGTTTAGTAAATAGAGCTAATAAATATTACAAGCATTGTTATAAAAATTTATTCTTATAATATCTTTATAAAGATTTCTTGTATTTGTCTAAATTAGATATATAGATAAATATATATGCGAAATTATGTGTACATATAGGTATATATAGTTATATATATAAATATATATATATATATATATATATATATATATATATATAAAAAAAAAAATTATATATATATATTATTAAACAAGAAAAAAAGAAATAAGTATAAAGGGCTACTGTTTCCTACGGAACAGTAGAACTCCTCAACCCGAGCAAAGCCCAGCATGGCCGAACCCCAACCAGATAACATATATATATATATATATATATACGAAGATGGAACGAAAGAGGGAGAGAATGAGAGAAACCCTAATCCTTAGCTGCGCACCCCACCTGCCCCGACAACGCTGTAGGAATGAAATCGTAAAGCAGAATACTCGGGGGCTGAATAGAGTAGGCAGCAGAATATTGCTAATTAAAAACTTGTTAGCAGTTAGATCACAGTTATAATAATAATCAAAAAAATAAATGACGAAATTAAAAGTGATCAGAAGGCAAACACAAACACCGAGATTTATACTGGTTTCCCTCTTGCGAGGACTAGTCCAGTCGGAAGAACTCTAGCTTCTAGTTGAATCCACTATTGGAAAATCCTGCAAGTTTTCATACGAAGTCCTTGCAACTTCTATAGACGCGAGCTTTGATACGAAGAACTCAACCCTGAAACTTCTAGACCGTACCGCACTGGCAAATCGACTAGAGGATTGTAACTGGCTTGGGATTTGAAAATGAAAGCTTTTAGAACTCTTTGGAAGAATGTAAGCTCAGGAAGAGAAGAGATTGAAAGTGAATTGGTGATTTGAAATGATCGAAATACTTCTCTATTTATAGTTTTTCCAAAGACAGAACTCTGACAGAATTCGGGCAGAATTCGGACAGAACTCTTTGTAACAAACCATAACTGAAGGATGACCAAGTTCAAAAACCCAACGTTCACTAACATTCCAAATGGCCGAACTCTGGCCGAACTCGGGCCGAGTTCTCCTTGGGTTCTACAAGTTCATTTTTGGAGAAAATAAATTTTTGGCTTTTTGAAAAAATCTTTCAGAAGCTTTTTATAAAAAGAATGTTTTTCAAAAACATAGGTCATTTGTAAAGGAATAGGATGGTTTTGAAAAACTTTTTCGGATAGCCTATTTGCCAGTACGACTCGGTGAACAATGTATTCCTACACTCAATAAAATAAACAATTACATTGCCTAATAGAAGTACATTCTGAATGGCAAAGCTTCAGTCTTGAACATTGATATCCATTGTTGAGCAGTGTCCAAAACGTCGTAGGTAAACATCTGAGTTGACTTGCATTTATATCGAGACTGAGTTTGATCAATTATTAAAATCTGGTTTCACCATGACCAATGGGCCAACAATCTTCCCTATTTTGATAATTGACAAACCTTGCCGATATAACATCTAAGCTTGGAATCAATTCAAAATAGTAATCAAAAGAAATTGTTATAACCTGTATTCACAAAATGTTAGATCCTTATTTCCCTCCGTTGTCACTTAGCAAAATAATTGTAAAAGAGAAAGCTCCCCGCAATAAATGCATAAGTAACAAATAGTGAGGAAACACAAAAAAAAATAGAATAATCTTTACAAGCTAGTATAAACAGTAAAAAAATAGATAGTCTAGAGAACACAACACAGATATATTTGTCACAGGCAGTATTTAATAAAGTGCTAGAATAAAAACTGAAATAAATAAAGTGCTGAATAATAGATTAAGATGCCAAAACTGAGACATAATAAAAAACCATGTCTATGAATAGTCACATAATAAAAAAATGCTGATAATAACTAAAAAGTACTGATAAATCTTGGAATGTCGGAGTATTTTCAAGTAAACATAAGACAAAAGTAACAGTCTCAATATCTAACATATCAAACCTCATCATCATCAACGTCATCAGCTGCAGCTCTAGCATGTCCAGAAGGACCAGCTCTAGAAGTACCAGCACCAGAAGTTTGAGGAGTGGCGCCAGCGATACAATACCAATCATATGCGTTCCCTGGCTGGAACAGAGAGTGGACCGCCTCATCATCAATGCGGTAGCCAGAAACAGAAAGGTCTCGAGGTAGAGAGCTAGCAGAATGACCCGTCTGCACAAACCTCAGATCGGCGAAGGAGTTGGCAATCGCTTGGAACCGAGTAATATCACGGAACTCGTGTTCCCTAGAGGTCTCAACGTAAAAAGACTGCAGATCTGATAAGTGTTGATGTATACCCTCAAATGTCATACGGTAAGAATGAGAAAGAACATGTGCTGTATGAGCTGTGGGAGTAGGTGTAGAAGGAGTAGGTACAGTAGGTGGAGGAACAGATGCAATGTTGCGACGAGATAGTTTGAGAAACTTGGGCTCGGGGTCGACAGCACAAGTAGATAGATCAATATCAAATCACTGAAAGATGCGAGGAATAAGCATCGCATAAGATAGGTTACGGTCTCTCGCGACATCTACCCATCATCTGAATAGTCTTAGGGGCAGAAAAAGGAATCCCCTTAAGAATATGATAAAGAGCAGAAAGCTCAAGCAGTGACATCATCTTTGGAAGTGGATTTTGGAGTAAGGTAGAATAGATGATGCGATGTAATTCGTAGTTAAACAAGTTCAAGTTATTAGTCTTGAACTTTCCAGGATGAACGCGTGCGGGCGCACAAAGTTCATTCTTGAAACTAACGAGTGTCGTGCCATCGGGGAAATCAAAATCAGTGATGTCATCGAGCGGGCACCTTCGTTTGGGATACCAAGGATTTTCGCTAACGTTTCATCAGTGAATTTGATATCAATTCCCCGACACGTCCTCGCTGTAAAAGTGTCTAACATAAAATTACAATAGAATAATCTAATAGCATTAGTGGAAATTGGAATTGTAAGGTGACAAATATTGTAACCCTAATGTCTCAAAGTAAGGGCAGTGATATGGAAAGACAGTCCACTTAATCGGCGACCCGGTGCAAATAGTACGCATGATAAAATCGCGTACCACAATAAAGCTTAATCAAAAGTTTTAAAGTAAAACTCATCAGACGCACCATCGTCCGATTAGACCGAGAAAAGAGACAATTTGTATGCGGATCTGAAGAAGATGCCTCTTCACTGGCATTAGTCTTCTTCCTCTTGAAGGGATTGAACTTAGGCATTTTCCCAAAATATTCTAAAATCCTAAGTATTGAAAAGTGGAGGAAAGAAGGGATTATACCTTCCAAGAATTGGATATTGTATTGGATGACGATCTCCATGAATCCAAAGTTTGGACGAGAAACTCCACGCGGATTGGAAGAACAATAATGGAGAAAGCTAGGGTTTCGGAGGCGCGCTGTTGCTGTTATGAGGATGTGGGGAAGAATGAAGAAGGAAGCCTCGGGTTGGTGCTGGTATATATACCCAGCCGAACTCTGGCCGAATTCGGGCCGAATTCGCCAAGGGTTGCCTGGCTATATATATCAAAAAATATTTCAAATGAGGCCACATTCTTTTTCACGAATTCGTTTCAAATGCTTATTCAAAGTTTAGTAATTTTAAATCTTAAAGTAATATAATTAATATTATTTACAAATTAATATTCTTTACTCAGCATCTGTTTCAGATTAGCTGTAGGAGTACTGTCCCACTAACGGAGGTTCACCGGGGAACTCGTAAATACCGCTTCGCTTCGACCGTAGTCGTGGTGACAGACAGATCTTTTTAGGCTTGTCTAAAAACAGTTTATGAGTATCGAATAAATAATTAATAAAACAAAATTAATTAATATTATTGATATCTAAAATTCTAATTCTCGACGTAAATAATTAAAATAATCTTTTGCTAAAGGTTTTGTGAGTATGTCAGCTAATTGATTCTGTGTGTCTATGTATACAAGGTCTATATTTCCATTTTGTTGATGATCTCAAAGAAAATGATGTCGAATCTCGATATTTAGTACTAGAGTGACATACTGGATTCTTAGTCAAATTAATAGAACTAGTGTTGTCACAGAAAATGGGTATGTGTGTAAAATGCAATCCATAGTCTTCTAATGTTTGTTTCATCACAAATTTGTGCACAACAACATCCTGCGGCGATATACTCAGCCTCGGTTGTTGATAATGCAACAGAATTTTGCTTTTTACTAAACCAAGAGACTAGAGCTTTTCTTAGGAAATGACATGTGCTGCTAGTGCTTTTTTATCTACTTTGCATCCTGCAAAATCAGCATCGGAATAACCGGTTAGGTCAAACGATGTAGTTTTGGGATACCATAAGCCGACAGAAGAAGTGCTTTAAGGTATCGAAAGATACGCTTGACTGCGCACAAATGTGATTCCTTAGGATTAGCTTGAAAATGCACATAAGAAAACACTAAACATAATGTCTGGTCGACTAGCAGTTAAATATAGTAAGCTACCGATCATACCTCGATACTTACTTATGTCGACAGGTTTGCCTTGTTCATCAATATCAAGCTTGGTTGAAGTCGCCATTGGAGTGTACTAAGTGATTTTGCGGCTTCCATGTCACTTCTTTAATAGATCCTTTGTGTACTTTGCTTGATTTATGAACGTCCCATTGTTGGTTTGTTTGATTTGCAGTCCGAGAAAAATTTCAGCTCTTCCATCATGCTCATCTCAACTCATTCTGCATACACTTTGAAAATTCTTGACAAAGAGATTCATTAGTAGATCCAAAGATAATATCATCTACATAGACTTGAATCAAAAGAATATTATTATTCAAAGACTTTATAAACAAAGCAGTGTCAACCTTTCCCTTTGAAAAACCGTTATCAAGTAGAAAAGTGCTTAGATCGTACCAAGCACGAGGGGCTTGTTTCAAACGTATAAAGCTTTCTTCAACTTGAAAACATATTCAAAATTTGAAATCAGTAAAACCGGGTGGTTGAGCTACATAAACCTCTTCTTTTATAAAACATTTAAAAATGCGCTTTTGACATCCATTTGAAATAATTTAAAATTAAAAATATGCAAATGCACATAACATGCGAATAGATTCTAATCTCGCAACTGGGGCATAAGTATCATCGTAGTCGACACTTCTTCCTGATTGTATCATTGAGCTACGAGTCGAGCCTTATTATGAGTCACTAAACCATTCTCGTTCATTTATTTCGGAATAATCATCGGGTGCAATGACCGGATGATCAATAGGCTTGGGAACAAGTTCCCAAACTTAATTCCGTTCGAATTGGTTTAATTCTACTTGCATAACATCTAACCAAAAATTATCACTACATGCTTCATCAATATTTTTGAGTTTAAACTGCGAGACAAAAGCAACACAAGAAGCTATATCTTTATTGGAGGAACGAGTACTTACACCCTTGGTAATCTCACAAATTACTAAGTCCTTTGGATGACTAGCCAACAATCTCATCTCTTTTGGTGTAGTCTCAGGATTGCTAGTTCCAGCTTCTTTGCTTGGAGGTTTTTCTGATGCCTGATGTGATAGTTCTACATCTTTATGTGAAGGTTTTGCAGTAGCACTACTTGGTACGATTATGTCTTCATTGTCATCATCGTCTAAGTGTTGATTTAGCTCATCAAACTTGACGTTGATAGATTCTTCAATGATCATGGTTCTTTTATTGAAGACTCTATATCCTTTGCTCTTTGCTGCGTAACCTAAAAATATACCTTCATCGGCCTTTCATCAAATTTACTCAAATTATCTTTGGTATTCAGAATAAAACATTTACAACCAAAGATTTTGAAATAAGAAACATTTGGTGTTCTATCAAACCATAATTCATAGGGAGTCTTCTTCGATATAGGTCGAATTAGAACCCTATTGAGAATATAGCATGCTGTATTTACAGCTTCAGCCCATAAATATCTAGGTAGACTAAACTGGTTTAACATAACTCTAGCCATTTCAGATAGAGTTCTGTTCTTACGTTCCACAACTCCATTTGTTGTGGAGTCCTAGGGCAAGAGAATTCATGCAGATAATCGTGTGTGTCACAAAATTGCTTGAATTTTGCATTCTCAAATTCGCCGCCATGATCACTACGAATACGAGTAATCATGAACCCTTTTTTATTCTGTACTTTCTTGCAAAAGGTGACGAATTCTGATAATGCATCGTTCTTGCGTGCAAGAAAATAAACCCATGTATATCTAGAGAAGTCATCTATAATGACAAATGCATATAACTTACCACCTAGACTAGCAATTCTGCTGGGTCCAAATAAGTCCATATGCAACAATTGTAAAGGTCCAGTGGTACTTACAGCGTTCCTGGATTTGAACACGGATTTGGTAGCTTTGTTCTTTTCACATTCACTACATACCGTATCCTTCTTGAAAGAAATATCCGGTAAGCAGCGTACCAACTTTTTCGTAGATAATCTTGAAATTGTATCCATGTTTGCATGACCGAGTCTCATATGCCATAGTTGAATCTCAATACTTTTGGCCATCAAACATCTACCTGCTGTGTTAGCATCTTCTAACAAATAGAATACATATATATTATCTTTCCTAATACCTTCAAAAATAGTACTGCCAGTTGAACTATCAATAATAGTACATTTATCTTTTACGAAGTTAATGCCATAACCGTGATCAGCTAAATGGCTTATGCTGAGAAGATTATATTTTAACTCGGTAATAAGACAAACATCTTTAATCACTGGATAGGGAGCCTTACCATTGTTACCGATACCGATTATGTACCCTCTCAAATTATTACCGAAGAAGACGTATCCTTCTTTATTCCTCTTCGACAGTGTTGCAAATAAATGAAGCGTCACCGGTCATGTGTCGTGAGCAACCGCTGTCGAGGATCCATTTGCTCCTAGCATGTGAAGGGTGTCCCACCTACAAAATAATTTACAGATGAAACTTTTGGTACCCATTTCTTGTAGGGTCCTGACTGGTTAGTTTTCGGTATCCATGCATAAATATTTAAATCTAGTAACTTTCTGATTCTACATGCAGAAGATATATGACCAATGTGGCCACAATAATGACATTTAGCATGTTGAGTGTTGAAAGTAGTGTGAGGTGCATGATTGGTAGGTTTTGGTTTTCTAGTATAGAAGAATTCATGCTTATTAGTCTTCTTGGGCATAGTCTTGGTATGGTTTGGTCTGACAGTGTTGGGCGTGTTCCGATTGTTCGGTAATTGACACATGTTAGAATAGGAAGCAGCAACTTCAGGCCATTTTTCTAAACTAATTTCCAATTTTTTGGAAGTGTCATATAATCTAGTATAGTCAGATGTGAGTGATTCTAATCTGACCTATGCACACTGGAGACTCTTTTTCTCCTTAGATAGGTCTTCCTTTAACTGAATAATAGTTTGGTCTTTTTCTTCGAATAGCTTAACAGTCTCGTGTAACAACAATTTAATAGAAGAAAGCTCACCAGACTAATTTAAAGAGTCATTATCTCTAACCTGATCTAGTAGGTCGGTAAGTCTTCCTATTTCACCTTTGTAATCTTTGAGTACCTTCTTAGAGGTTTCATATTTACTACACAGTTTCCTGTAATCATCTAACAGTTCACTGAAAGCCTCTCCTAGTTGCTCAAAGGTGAAATCATCATAAGGGTCAAATAGAGAATTAGTGATTACCTGATCGCAAGCCATCAAGCACACATGGGTAGCGTCATCTGATTGTTCATCTTCTGAGTCGCTGGCTTCACTTTCATGCCATATGCTTGTGTTAGCGTACTTTTTGATGTCGATTTCTTCAGGTAGCCTTTGTCATATTTGCTATTTTTCTTTGATGATGATGCTTAGGGACAATCTTTCTTTATGTATCCTTTCTTCTTACATCCGTAGCAAATAGGATCTTCCTCGTTGTTGTTGTTGCTGTCTTTTGTTCTCCTGTTAAATCTCATGAACTTCTTGAACTTTCTTACCAGAAGAGCTTGATCTTCAGAGTCGGAGTCGCTGTCATCAGAATCATCTTCGATGGTTCTTCTATGTTGAGCCTTGAGAGCGATCGTCTTCTCTGACTTTATATTTGGTGTAGCATCTTCAAAGTCTTGAAATTCTAACTCGTGAGTGAGTAGCTTACCCATGAGTGTTTCTAGAGACATTATTGAGAGGTCGTTCCCTTCAATAATTGCTGTAGCCTTTGGAATCCAGTTCTTTGTAAGGGCTCGTAGAAATTTATGAATCTTCTCGTAGTTACTGTAGTCCTTGCCTAGTGAGGACAGAGGATTTACAATATCCAAGAATCTTGTAAACATCTGAGTGACTGATTCACTTGGCTTCATTTTGAATGCCTCATACTCCTGAGTAAGTCTGCTGATCTTTGACTCCTTGACTTGTATTGTTCCTTTATGGGTTACTTCGAGAAGTTTCCACACTTCGTTTGATGTTGTGCAAGTAGATACCCTGTTGAATTCAGTTCTGTCACGTGCATCAAGACTGGCCTTTTTCTTTTCTTCCTCTGTATATTTGTCATGGGGTTTTTCAGCTAAAACACCATTAACATAAATACGAGGTAGCTTTTTATAGCCATCAATAACTACAGACCATAAGTCAAAATTAAGAGATTTCAGAAAAAAACTCATACGTGTTTTCCAATAAGTGTAGTTTATGCCGTCAAACAGTGGAGGTCTGTTTCTGGCTTGGCCTTAACTTGTGAATTTTACAGTTGCCATGTGTAATACTGTGATCTAAAAATTGAGTATAACTGCAATTTTACCTTGCTTTACCTGTATAACCCGCTCTGATACCAATTATAGGAACAATTGGGATCAGAATATAATACCTCTAGATGGAGAGCCTGCTCTGATACCAATTGTAGGAACGAAATCGTAAAGCAGAATACTCTAGAGGGGGGTGAATAGAGTAGGCAGCGGAATATTGCTAATTAAAAACTTGTTAGCAGTTAGATCACATATATAATAATAGTCACAAAAAGTAAATGACAGAAATTAAAAGTGATCAGAAGGCAAATGCAAATACCGATATTTATACTGGTTTTTCTCTTGTGAGGACTAGTCCAGTCGGAAGAATTCTAGCTTCCAATTGAATCCACTATTGGAAAATCCTGTAAGTTTTCATAGAAGTCCTTGCAACTTCTACAGACACGAGCTTTGATACAAAGAACTCGACCAACTTCAATTGTGAAGAGTTGAATCTTCTATCAAGCCTCTGATTACAATCGCCCTGAAACTTCTAGACCGTATCGCACTGGCAAATCGACTAAAGGATTGTAACTGGCTTGGAATTTGAAAATGAAAGCTTTTAGAACTCTTTGGAAAAATATAAGCTCAGGAAGAGAAGAGATTGAAAGTGAATTAGTGATTTGAAATGATCGAAATACTTCTCTATTTATAGTTTTTCCAAAGATAGAACTCTAACAGAATTCGGACAAAATTCGGACAGAACTCTTTGTAACAAACTATAACTGAAGGATGACCAAGTTCAAAAACCCAACATTCACTAACGTTCCAAATGGCCGAACTCTAACCGAACTCGGACCGAGTTCTCCTTCGGTTCTGCCAGTTCATTTTTGGAGAAAATAAATTTTTGGCTTTTTGAAAAAATCCTTCAGAAGCTTTTTATAAAAATAATGTTTTTCAAAAACGTAGGTCATTTGTAAAGGAATATGATGGTTTTGAAAAACGTTTTCGGATAGCCTATTTGCCAGTACGACTCGGTGTACAATGTATTCCTAGACTCAATAAAATAAAAAATTATATTGCTTAACAGAAAGTACATTCTGAATGGCAAACGGTTTCAGTCTTGAACATTGTTGATATCCATTGTTGAGCAGTGTCCAAAACGTCGTAGGTAAACATCTGAGTTGACTTGCATTTATATTGAGACAAAGTTTGATCAATTATTAAAATCAGGTTTGACCATGACCAATGGGCCAACAAATGCACCGCCTTCGGCCACCGTCGGCGGACCAGCAGGGCCGCGCGTACGGCCGAGAGTAGTGGCGGCAACCACTGCAACCGCAGTAAAAGCAGCATATTGGAGAGCCACTTCACGATGTATTTTTGTCGCTCTCATTCGTTTGTTTTATGAATGAATTTTGCAGGTGTGTTTCCAACCTAACCCCCTGCAATTCCTTTCATGTAGTTTGGTTTTGTTTGTATCGTACGCGACGAAAAACGAGTTCCAAAATCGAGAAAAACTCGATTTTTCTGAATATTAGAACTGTCCCAACTACTCATGTTAGCGGTCGATTTGACCACGTTATTGCAAATTTAGAAAACTACTTGAACAAAGTTTTAGACAACCTTACCGAGATCAGTTGCACAGGTGGGCGATAAAGTCCTATAGGAATTATCGAGTATTGATTTGGCTCTGAGATATGATATAGTATGGTTCATAGTAACTGTCCATCGTTGATGATCTTCAATTATCGAGCGTAGCTTCGGGATAGCTGACCCTAGAAGATTTGACCACCAAATCAAAGTAAACGTCAGAGACCGTAGGACAATCCTAATGAAGTCGGATAAAAAATTATGTCGAGGAAGAATGATGATGCACTGCATGTTGAGGATAAGTCTAAGAAATTGAGTATCGTGTTTCTGGAGTTAGCGAGTAGCCTTCGACTAGATCGATATGGTTAGGGATTTACGGATTGAATCGAATAAGTATTCGAGTGGTTTGCTAGTCGATGATCGAATAGACGTTGAGGAACATACTTAGCATATTAATGTGGTAAGGCGATTGCAAGAATTCTGCAATGCACGAGAGCAACGAAAAGTGGAACGATCGATTTAAGTAACGATTAAGTTATGTGTTGAGTGCACAATCTAGGTT
This sequence comes from Iris pallida, assembly GCA_029216955.1. Classification (NCBI taxonomy): domain Eukaryota; kingdom Viridiplantae; phylum Streptophyta; class Magnoliopsida; order Asparagales; family Iridaceae; genus Iris; species Iris pallida. The sequence continues at coordinate 10,057,551 of JANAVB010035019.1, forward strand.
ACAAAATGAACTAGTCGGGATTGATTCGAAAATTAAGTAAAGGATTCGTGCTCGATCGAGAATTGGAGAAGAACGTAACGAAAAAGACCTTGTGTCGAAGAGATTGTTGCCTTTGAGCATCAGCGATGCAAGTTGACCTCTTGAGTCGTAAGAATTAAGCACGGTATCCAGGTAAGTTACCTAGCGGGGGTAGCCCCAGATGTGATTTGTAGATGGTCTTGAAAACATAAAGAGTTGCGAAGCAAAACCATATGATCGTAACGAGACTTGGTCTTGTTGAACTTAGTTTATACCATTGAGACGAGACCTCAGGATTTGTTACGATCGGATGCACAATGACTTGACGCGACACATAGAATTGATGGTACATACGAAACCTTTAAATGAGATATTGATTTTGAATCGCAACTTGTGTCGTAACTTTTGTTGGGTGATCACGTTTGCATTGAATATGCATATGTGATAGAATTGCGAAAACAAATACTAGAGACCAAGTCCGATCGAGAGTACGAGATGGCAAGTAATTGGGGATAAGGAGTTACCTATTTGCTTTGTCCCAATATCCTACAAATGAGCTTGGCTGAAATGCATATATTGGTGGGATGCCTAAAATATGTGTATGATCTAAACTGAGTTGTATGATTCAAATGATAGTGGCACGAGATCGTGAAACAATCTAGAGAAACACTTGGATTGAGTGTTAGTTTTGGTTCGAGGATGAACCTTGTTTTGAGTGGTATATTATGTAATGTTCCACTCCGTGCGGTACATTACGATGAGTCGTTGACTCAAAGAGTTGCATTGACCTGATGAAGTATCGATACGAATCGATGCAAGTGTTAAGTTGACCTGAGAGAAAGCATTGAACCGGTTTGAATATTCTAGGAAAATTGAATCGTTGCAATGCACAAGTCCAATTGGATCAAATATTGACTTTGGTTAGTTTCGGGTGCAGGCTATGCTCTTATGCTGAATGATAAGAGGTCGACATTTTTCCTTATTCATAAAAGTGTCTGCGAAACCAAAATATTGCCTTGCAATTAACTAAGGTAAAGTCAATGGACTTAGCCCCTTCAGAAGAATCCAGACTTAGACTTTCAAAGGCGTGTTCGGAGTCTCACTCGGCCGATGCGATCATCGCTAAGGTGGGTGGCTCCAATTAACCTATCTTTTCTTAGCCTGAACACATAATAATACGGATTGTATTGCTTGACCGCTACGCGGTAATCCCATGCATGCTAATAAAATGACTCAACGCACCTAGCTAAGAGAATAATCCCATCTTGTGTGCTTGCATAGGATATGGAAATGAACTTGAAAGTTTAATTGAACAGTCGCATCGTACTTCACGCTCGTGCCAAGGCACAACTTGCATATCCAGTAGATTTACTTTTGTACTCAATATGAATGAAACGCTTGTCACTTAGATCGTACCATAACTTAAAAATAATGAATGGTTTACTAAATTTAGGCAGGAGGACTATCAATGTAGTCATTCCGAGTCGAGTAATAGAGACATTGAAAGACTTTGGGACCGTTGGATCGCCAAGGCAGTTCCCGTATAGGGAACTGCATAATGAATGAATGTATATATGACCGAATGAATAACTAAATGAATGAATGAACAAACAAATAAAAGGAACAAGTGAAAGGAAGAAACAAATAAAAGATGAATGAAATAAAGGTAAGAAAGATTAGCGACGGGTATGGCGGGGACATGCAACAAGGCTCGCTACCCACGCTATACGGATACCGCCGTCAACCTAGTCGAATATTCATTATGGCTCAAGATAGCCCGATAAGTTAAAATAAAAAATGGTCGCGGACAACTCGTGCACGAGGGACGGGATGAAAGATTCCAAGGCAACGATCAGAGACATCATGGCCGGCCTAGGCAGAATCATAGCTTACGGGCGGCTTAGGGAGGGCTTGGTCACTCAAGCGACGTAAGTTGGATATTGCGTAGCCAATCAGGGTATACCAGCCATCATGCTTGATAGGTAACATCACTACGAATACCATAAGAATAACTCCAAATGGCTTATATTGTCAGCGACCGATGCATATAGATTAAGTGGGATCGCTGGTGACAATCCACATGCGAGTCCTTGCATTGAAACAAGTAATCTGAGTAAACTGAACAATTGAATGAACATCTAAAAGAACTTGAGTACTTCACCTGAGGCAGGAATACGCCTTCGACACTCGTGAAGATCGTGCAGTATGTGGGCTAACTTGGTTTACTTTAGGCAGGGAAGATCGTGCGGTAAGTATGGTAAGTTGCGCATGATATTCCTATGCGATACTTGATATCTGTAACACGAGATAGACTTTAAATCATATGCCATGAAACTGATCCTAAGGCAAGATTAGAAAGACAATAACTGACAGATGGTGCACGAAAGTAAATTTAACATGTTTGGTAATGATAGCGAGTGGGCGAGCTAGCCTCCCCACTAGTGCATAACAATGTACTGATAACCACATAGTCTGATTGTAGGGTACATGAGAACCTCGTCGGGTGCGGAGTCTTTCTTCGAACGTGCTAAGGCGCAGAGCTAACTTTGTAACCTTGGAGCGTTACAAAGGAACTAAAGTACCACATACATGACATAATGTATCGGAACATCGTCATGTATCATTTCATCTTGTAAGCCGCTTGGCACATATTTTATGTTTTGAGAGAGAGAGAGCTTGAGCGATTTATAATCTCGACCTAGCGCCGCTTGTAACACTTCTTGAATATCGATAAAGAGCTTGTATTTATTACAACATATGTTCATTTACATTCTGCTACAAATGGGGACACTCTGTGTGACTCTATGGCCTAACTTAAATCGGTCGTTTCTAGACTTGGCCTTGCATTAGCGTAATCTAGGCTCGTGCAGCATCATGCCTTTGCGAGGACGATCACTCCTCCGGGAGTGGGGCACGTGACAGATTTGATAATCCTCCTTGTATTAGTGATGGGTATAGTGTGAGAGGCTCGGGTTTGAGAGTAGGCTTATGTTCAGTTCCTATTTCCTTAACCATTAGTCTATTAGTTTCCTAGGTGTTCAGTCCATACCATCAGATGTTCAGTCCTTGATAACTTTAGTTCAGCCCTCCAAAATACTCTTGATTCAGTCTTCTTGGACTTGTGTGTCAGTATGGGTTTAGATGTATCCTATAGTTAAACCATAGCTAATGTTAGTTCACTACATTTGGTACCAAGTAATTCCCTATTTTGTACTATTCCAATTCCTATGGTTAAGTCATCATGCAATTGTATCAATCATATATCTAGTGTATCAGTTTCTGTTTGGGGCAAGTATCAGTCTGGATACTCCTTTGGGGTATCAGTTAAAGGGGCTCGGGTTGGATGTATGCGGGTTTGTCCCAATTCACTAATATGCAGTCCTATATATAGTCATCATATGCAAAGTGTATTAGTCCACTGCAATTGCAATGATCAACCCTTACTTATTTTGTTAAGATTTTGGTACGAGTCATTCATGAGGTACCCTTCGACTGATACTCTCTGAGTATCAGTCCACATCTCTTAGTGGTTCAGTTGCGATATGTTTAGGCCTACCTTGTATCTGTTCTCCCCTGAACATATATGCAGATCCTCACCTTTTATCAGTCTATAAATGCATTCCACTGATCAGTCTTTACACTAGTGTATCAATCATCACATGTTCCTCCCTCATGTGAGTCAATCCCTGCTCCATCTCAAATTCAGACCTTGTCTCCTTTTTGTTTTAATATTGGTTATGGGTTTAGTCCCCCTGCCATCATGGTCCAGTTCTTACACTATCCTAGATGTCCAGTCTTTCCAAATGCCCCCAACCTATGTTTAGTCCCTTTTCTTATCCATTTGTGATCAGTCCTCACTGTTATTTCAAGTTCAGCCCCCATCTTCTAGTATTCAGCACTTCGTTTACATATATTCATTCTATACATCATTTAGTATATATCAGACCATTATTTCTCTTTGTTCAGTTTAGTACCATAGGATAAGTCCAGTTTGAAAGGGATGGCCATAGGCCTTTAGACTATGTGAGCTCAGTCTTGACAGTGAGCAGAGCATGACTAGAGAGTATCAGTGAGATATGTTCGAGTGTGTGCCTTTGTGTAAGTGTCTATATATATATATATATATATATATATATATATATATATATATATATATATATATATTTGTCCATTTAAGTGTGGGGATTAATATCTATAATGTAGAATAGGTAAGGGGTTTGGGCTTGTACCATTATTATGTAAAGGAAGGAGAGATTGAACATATAGCTAACTGCGAGAAGGAGGATTTGGTTAACAGCCTCTTGGTAAAGAAGATTATTGTATCTGTCCTGGTGGCAAGACAGTGGACAAGGCCAATTGGCCACTGTCTTCATGTCAGCAGCAGGGCAGTGCCCTTACGGGCTGCCTTTGTGTGTGTCTGTACATGTTGGTGTGTGTGGGTCAGTAGGAGGGTTAAATGAGTGTCTAAGGAGGGTGTTTCCTGTTAGTGGACAGAGGCTTTAGGAAAGTATGAACCATCATTTGGAATCAAATGAACAAGTGACTGATATGTAGATTTATAGAAGTATATGCTACAGGCTAGGCTATTAGATGTTAGTGGCTTTGTCAACAATACGACGATAGGACCATATGTATCAATATATGATGAGAAGGGGGTGTGGTATAGTGAATAGGGTTTGTGAAATTGAGTGATAGGATTAGTGAATTGGGTATGTTAGTGAGAAGGAAGGCAGCAGGCATGTATATATATATAGAGAGTGAATGTGAAGTGCAAGTGTGTATGTGAGGTTAACATATACGTGAGTCAATGTTAGGGGTGTTAACAGTTAGAGGGTTAGATAGATGGATAGATCAATGGTTAGATAGGTAAGAATGAATGGTGGCAGCCTAGTATCCTTGGTAAGATGGGATAATGCTAATGCATAGGATATTGGGGTAATATGCTAAGGTATAGTATTTATAGCCTAATGCATATACATATATAAGGAATGTATATATATATGAATAAGTGGGTATGTATAAAGGTAAGGTAAGGTAAGGGATAAAAGTCAAGGTATATGTAGGATATATAGATACTTGGGTGGTTTGGCTTGTATTAACCAAGTTAACTAGCATTGAAATAGTTTGATTTTCAAGACCTAGAAAAGGCCTAGAAGCATATAATTAATGCATTTAAATAAACTGTTACTCTAGAACACAAAGTAACTTTGTATATCTTATATATAGGTTTGTGTGACATCAGTTTGGACCTCGATCCACATTTATTGCTCAGGACCGCAGACGAGTACGTTCTCTGATAGTTTTCATTTATTTGATGATCATTAAGATGCAGCTTCTAGTATAGTTCTATTTGATTCTCTGACACAACACAGATTGGTATTTCTGGATCCATTACATGCAACACACATATTTTACTTATATGGCCTCTATTTCTGGAACCACCCACTAGAACCACCTACTGGAATCACCCACTGGCATCACTTACATTCTGGCTAGACTTGTACTTGATTTATGTGTGGGGATATGGATTCACTGGTACTTGTCGTGCGGGGAAATACTTGAGTAGACATGTAAACATTCCCAATCATACTGGAACCACCCCTAATGGTCTAATCTCGAAAGATAGTCGTCGCCGCTAGGCCAAGTGTGCGATGTGTCGTACTTACTACTGGTCTAATCTAGAAAGATAGTCGTCGCATGCTTGCCAAGCGTATGATGTGCCGTATTTTCCCCTAGCCGTTTATATGTCGAAAATGGTGTTTCAAAACACGCTAGTTTAGTGTCTTGTACTGGATTCACACTGGACTCACACTGTACTGTCTGGACTCACATCACATTCGTTCTAGTTCAGATATCTCTAATTACAGTCTTCATTACCATGCTCTTCTGATTCACTATACTCTTCTGTATATTAGTTAACGGTTGTTCTATTTCATTTCCTGTCTCAATCTTTCCATGTTCATCAAGTATTACTTGCAATAACTATTTTATAGTTTTTGTCATTAATTTGGAACTGCTATAGGGGATGTGCTCGTTCCATCCCGACTGGATATATTTTTCAGATGACTGCTCAGGCAATTTGTGTCCTACATACTACAGATTTGAGGAAAGAATAGCGACCATGAGTCCTGATCCTCAAGAGTGACTACAGAGAGGCTTAGTTACTAATTTTTGACTTGTTTTAGATTCTTTGTTAGAACTCTTGGCATGTAAAGAGGATAAAGATTTTGTTATTTAAATGTGAGACTCAGATTTTGATTTTGTATTAGAAATTGTTGTTGTTGAGATTTTGCAGTATTTAGACTTCTTTGATATCTTATCGTGCTTTAGATTGTGATTGAGTTTTCAATGTTATCGTTATTCTTGTCTTCCATTCGGAGTTGAGATCTATGACAGGTACATTATATTATTGTGTGAGATTGTTAGTTAGCGACCTAGACAACATTCTACCGTCGATGCTGTGACGTAGGTTGGACGCTGTTACACAGTCTTACCCCTATACCGGGTGTGGGTCGTGACAGATTATCCAGCGGGAGCATTGGCATGGTGATTTCATGTCAAACGTAGATAACCAGACTTGCGAAAGATTAGGGTGTGACATATTGTTATGCTAGACGACCTTGTGATCGAATTCCTTATGTTAAACGACTTAAGGAATATGGTATGAGAATTATGGTTTAGTAATAAATCATGTCATGGTATACTTGATTTGGATATGATGGATAGTTAGATCATATCGAACATGTTTGAAGAGATAGACTACGTAAATTGCTAGTTTGGACATGCGATATTGATATGCTGAGGAATTGGTTTAGTAGAACTTACAGTAGGATGACTTTGCTGAATAACTCAGACCCCTTGGACTAAAAGTTACAAGTGCAAATAGGATTAATCTATTTTCGAAGTTTAGAAATCAAAATAATATGAGCTTGGGTAAGAGGGCCCTGTACTATCAACTTGGTTTGACCATAGGATTGGGGTTCAGTGTTGATATTATTGTTTGGGAACAGTGATTCCATTATTGACATTGACTTTAGCCTAGTGAAGATAGCCTATCGATTATGCAGACGTCCCTGTGCCGAGAAAGAGAAAGAAATTATGCGATCGACCCAGTCAGAGTTACCGAAGTGTTCTTGAAAAAATCTTGAGGATTGATAGTATCAGATATTAGTATTGGTGGATAGAATGATTGAATTATATAGAGACACCACTAAAGGGGCTTGGCTGAAATACATATATTTTGGGGACACCTTAAATATGTGCACGATCTGACTCGAATGGTATTGGCGGATTCTCTATCACGAGGCTTGATTAAAATACATGTATTTTAGTGACGCCTTAAATATGTGCATGATACAACTAAGTGATACGTTAAATTCAAGTGAGACTAAAGGAACGAGACGGTATTGAGGATTTTGAGATCGTGAGTTTCAAAAAAAAATTGATGGTAGTGTGATCATTAGATTGAAATGAACTTGAATATTGATTGTGGCATTGATGCAAGTCAGGTTTCGAAGATTGGTTAAGGAGGGGTAACACTAGGTTTCGACTAGGAGATGGCGAATTAATAACTTGATAAAATTTTGATTCAGAATTTGTTGAGGATACCGCTCAGGTGGTTTGCCCTAGAACTAAGTTGTTCATGTGTACGACGAGTATAAGTTACCCCAAGTTTGAGATATAGTTTTTGATAAGAAAAAAAAACTAAGGCACGAGCGTGGCTCAGATTGAAGAAACGCATATGAGTAGTATGTGCGAGAATCATTAAATGTTTAATCAAGTGATAAGTCGATGAGTGTGTATTCAGTAAGTTTCGAAGATAAAACTTGTTCTGAGTGGTGTATTATATAATGCCCCGTCCTGCTCAGTTCAACCGGAGGAATCAAAATGCAACGACGTTTGGACTTAGCCATGCAACGGCTTGCTCGAAGTCCCGCTCGGTTGAGGCAACTCCTCGTCCAGGTGGGTGGCTTCGATGAACTTGCCTCAGCTTGGCCTTCATACTCATAATTGGATGTTTTTAATTGTACTGAGTAGGTATGCTAATAAAAGAGACGAACCCACATAGATAAAGGGAATAATTCCTATTGATTCAAATAAGTATAGAACACATAATGGTCAAGTTGCAATATAGATATCATCCCACGATGGCTTTCAATTAAGACTCGGTCTTTCGTCCTGTGGCTTAGAAGAAAAAAAGTTGCTCTATGTTGCCACAAGGCTATGAACTTAGCATTGTCATAGGCATCATACGATACAAGTGCTTAAAGCATGCACTGTCCCACCGTCCAATGCCAGGTATAGCATAATTGTCCTACAGCCTCAATGCACGTTTCCATGGTGCAAGGCTTGGCATAGCCTTTGCTACTCCTACAGGTTAAATTGTATCACATAATTTATGGCAAAAATAAAGAACAAGGTTGTTCAAGTTAAAGATGTGCACGACCTTACGGTATCAAGGCCCATCGTATAGAGTATGACACAGTTTATGGGCACTTTAAAGGAATACGACTTGTTCAAGTTGAGCAGGAGGGCTATCAAAATACTCATTCCTGAGTTAAGTCAAAAAATAGTATGGTAACACTAAAAGTCAAAATCATATGGTAACATAGAAAGTTTTTGGAACTGGTAGTCGCTGAGGCAGTCTACGAACCGTTGAGCTGCATAGAGATGTAAAGATGAGAATGAGAAATGATACTGAGAATGGAGAAGTAAAGAATAAGAAATGATACTGAGAAGTGGTAAATCGAGTTGAGTCTTGTATGGTCAATGGACAACTTGCGCACAAGGTTTGGTTCCTCAAACGATTGTCAGGGCACCCGATTCATGTCGGCCTAGGAGGAATTATCGTTATTGTATGACCTTCAATGACGGCAGGATTCAAATTAAAGTGGGTAATGAGAACATAAAATATTATATTTTTATCCCTTAATGTCTACCATTTTATGCTCATTTAATGACTAAAGGTACTCTTTATATTTATATTTTATTTTAGGATGCAATTGGAGACACAAAGTGCAAAATGGAGCTAAATTATAATTTTGGACAGTTTTGACACTGTTTACCAAAATAGGCATAACTTTCTCATCCGAAATGCAATTGAGGTGATTCAAAAAGATTTGGAAAGGTAAGACAAAGAGCTACAACTGTCATATTTTGAGTTTTTCAAGATTTAGCTGCATCATAAACGAAATCAAGCTTGAGTTTGGGTCAAAGATGTTGTGAACAAAAATAGGAACAAAAATAACTATTTTCCTACTTGTTCTATGACTTAGTTTTATTGTTTGAGAAGTTGTAACTTTTAGAAGATTTATGGGGAGATATTTTGGGCTTCAAACAACTAATTTAGGGTGTATAAAAGGGGTAGAAAATATTGAACCACAACACACAACTCTTCTTCTTCTTCTCCAACTTTTCATTTGAAGTTTTGATGAACATGTGCAGCTAAAAGTCTTGTTGGTCGATGTGTACAGAAGCCTCGGAATCAATAAAAACTTGTGAGATCTAATTTGTGTTTATTTATTTGATTTGTACTTTGAGTATCAAATGTTTTCTTATGCATATTTCATGACTATCTTGTTTAATTACTAGGATGCATACTAGTTTATTATTCTTGATAATCTACTGATAAATTAAATATCGAATCCAGAATTGTTTGATCCCTCTAATTTATGAAGCAACCAATATTTAATAAATTACTGCTTCATATTATTAAATCTTAGGAAGAAACCATTCGACTAAATTAAATACAGCAGCTTGTGCTTGTGTTATTTTGTTTCATCGATCTCATTGAGTTTAATATGCTACTAGATTAAACCTTTAGCGCTTGTCTGGAGTTGTTTAGTAGTTAAGGTTAATTAGATCGCTTGTTTCTAATTAACTGTGGCTATATGAGATAAAAAATAATTCCAACGATGAATATTCATAATACATATCAATATATGTTTGCATCTATGACCAGTTTCAAGATTCCGATGGTAGGCGTAGACTTAGACCAACGTTTGTTATTTTGATTTATTTTCATATTCTACTTGCTCTTTTTCATTGACTTTCATTTTATTCATCCCCCCATCCTTGTTCACATAGCATAAAATTATACTAATTACTCTCCGTGGGATCAATACTTACTCACCGTGGGATCAATACTTACTCACACTACTAAATTTCTAAGAGTATAGTTTTTATTTTTGGGTGCCTACGACAACACACCAGTGGGCAATACAATACAGGACATGGGCGTTCGGTGGAGCTCGCACCTCGCACACGAACGGTCATCGTATGCATAGGTCCAGTTATAGCTTGACATTGCTAGTGACCTTTTATATAGATGAGTTAGCATAATAGCGACAATCCGTATACATGCCTTAGATTGTGTAAAGAAGTGTATGCACAGTGTTGGTTAAGTTGGAAGAAGTGTAAGCATGGCACGAATGAGTCAAAGAAAGGTGTGCATGGTCTGTAACACAAATATGAAGCCTAAGATTTGGCTATAGCAAGAGACAAGTGCTTCGGCACGAGATGTGATGTCGAATGTTTGAGTCAATGACACAAGTTCATGAGTTTGGTTTGAGTCGATTGTATATTGAAACGAGAAAGACTATAAGAAAAGTATGAATATGTTATACTGTGTTGTGAGACACGACCTCGATGTTGTCACACAAATGTTTCTTATGGCATGGTCACGATGTTTGTACGACAGGGTTTGAAGCACGATCTAAAGGAATTTGATGGTACGATCATGTTGGTTACAACACAAATAGGCCATGAGTCTAAGTATAAAATTGATCCTAAGGCAAGAATAGAAAGGCAATCAAAAGAGTAGTTGCACATAATTAAATGAACATATTAGTTTTTGTATGGGTGGGCGAGGAGCTCATACCACCAATATTATTGTGTACTAACTACCCAATAGTTTTTATGCGCTGGTTACAGGTACTTGCTCGTCGGGGCGGAGCTCCCTTGGCGTTTTGAGGCGTGCGACCGTATTGAAGACTTTACCTATACAGTTTATAATGTATAGATATCGCCTTCTGAAGCATCTACAAATTGCAAGCCTTCGCGCAAGAGCGATTGTAATTGAGAGGAGAGAGAGAGAGAGAGAGCTGAGTGATTATAACAAGAGTGAATGTGAGCTTGAGTGACTTGTAATCTTGACTTCGTGCCCTTATAATCATATTTTCAATATCAATAAAGAGTATTATTTTGTACATGTCTTTGTGCTATTCAACTTCTCTGCTTGGAACTTCTATGCGACGACTCCGTCGCACACTACTATAATCGGCCATTTTGGAATCGGCCTTGCATGAGTACAACCTAGGCTCTCACGGCATCATGCCCTAGCGAGCATGATAAGGAGGACGTGTGAACCTTCCTTGACAGTTAGAATTGGGGGTGCATAGGCGACAAATGCCAATTCAGTAGCGAGCACTAGTGAGTTTGTTGAGAGATAACCGACTCCTGAATCTTTTCTATTGCGGTTGAAGAAGTAGTTAGTGTATCCCCTACTCTGGTTCATACGATGGACGTTGATGACTCTCCTCTGTAAATCAAGGCTTCTGTGCCCGTTTCTGGTTCTGGCGTAGACGACACCGAGGTTTCTTTTTTTGGAAACTATTTTGGCCAGGCTCCTTAGTGTACAGGCGTTGCTATCAGTTGCTGCAACTTCTCGGTCTCTCGTTTTGACGAAGACGGTTGACGGGCCATTCTTCTTATCCACCGCTTCGAGTATCAACCCTATGGAGGAGATCAATTCCTTCGATTCTGTCAGTTCCTGATGATGTGGGTGGTATGATTGAGATTATGATCGGGACCTTCCACTTGATTCTGAAATAAGGGATCCAGGATTTCTTAATAACAGGACGCCCTTTCTCTTGGGTGAGGCGTGGAGCCGAGGGTTAGATCCAAACTCTCCAAGTTTTCCCTGACTTGGAGTGCACAATCGAATCTTTCCTTGCCAAGCTCAATCCAGTACAACAATATCTCGGCAGGCTTCAATATGCCCAGAGGTTGATGTAGATGTACTGGCTTCTTTTGAGCGTAATCGTGTACTTGACAAGGGTGCTAAAGAGAGAGCGATCTGTGCTGAGGGTATGAGTGCCCTTAGCCATAAAATTAGTTGGTTGGCTGAGAGGCATCGCCAACTATCTGATGAATCAACGTGACTGTCTATGGACGAGACTTCGTCGCTCAAGAGATAATAAGGATTATGGAAAAAATTGTAAGGCTTTGGGCTGAACACAAAACTCTGGAGTTTCATCTGTTTGTCCTTACCTGAGATCAGGAAGCCACTAGTCAGTTGTCGGAGAAGATCAGCGCATCTTCTGCCACCATGGTGGCTGTAACAAAAGATTTGGGGTATAGGCTCACCTTCCATACCCGCCTCGAAGACCCAATTATTGTCGAGCTGGAAGCTGGGCGTATTACTTGTGAGAAGTAGGAGCATCTCATTCGTTAGCGTCTACAGGGTTTTTGCATGGACACTTAAATCTGTCTTCCTTTTTCTTGCACTTCTTCATATGTGTATGTATATATATATATATATATATATATATATATATATATATATATATATATATATATATATATATATATATATATATATATGAATAGAAGAAGTCATGGCAGTTTCCCTCATTCTCTTCTCTTTTAGTTCTAGTTTGTGGACACATTCTGAAATCGGGCTCGTACATGCTGCTAGTCTGTGAGTTGTTGGCCAAGTCTCTGTCTTATAATTGTGTTCTGGTAGCTGAGTCATCATTCTCACACCTTTGGTATGGACCACCCTGGCTAGTGGTTTGCCACTTGGCTTCTAACATGGCAAACATGTAGTCTCTCCTCTCTTTGTTGCCGCTGTCAACGGCGTAAGGCTCGAGGGCCTTGATTTGACTAGGTTTGGCTGGATGTTGAAATGATATGTCCACGTTAGATATGGAGGAGCTAAGGGAGTGGCTCTTCACTTGTCTTCTTGATGATTTTTGCATCTATAAATAGGGCCTTAGGAGACCCTTTCTTCTACAATCCCTTCTGCTTCTCTTCTATATGCTCGAGTACTTCTTCTCCTCTCATGGCCCGGGGCCTCTTACTTCTTTGGCGGATCCAGCAGGAATTGTGGTGGCGATTGGCTCCAAGTTTCAGATGATACGAAGGTCGAATCACCAGAAAGTATCCCTGATGCCGCGAGAAATGGCCCCGTTTTCTCCCTTGTTCAAGGAGATCCTCTTTCTGACGTGGGGATAAACCAAAAAGCAGAGATTCTCATAAAAAGTAGGGTTCTTCGTCTTCTTATTGCTAGCTTCACCCTTACTGGAGAAGGCCTGCTGCCCATGGCCTGGACAAGGAGGACGCCGATTATAGGGTTTGGGTTGATTGCTTATCCCCCATACTTCTTCTTCCATGCGATGGTGGTCGATGGCCTGCTCAGGAGGAACGACTTTAACCTTAGGAAGAGGCTTAGAAGCTTCCTTAAAATTGTCCTCTTTTGCAACTTCTCGTCATCTTCTTTAGGACAACTTTTGGAAGAGGCTTGGAAACTCTTGCGAGTCTTTTGAGTTCGTCACTACAGGGAAGGGCATATGATGTGCTGATTCTCCAGAGAAAGCGGTACACAAGTGTTGAGAACCCAGTTGTGGCAAGGTTCCATGCAGAAATAAGTTCTTATATACAACTAAAACATGTAACATATTTTTCTTTTTGATAAGAATCTTTGTCGTCTCTTTGTAGGGATATGAATATTTTTACTAGAGGTATGATGGACATAGTAGAAAATATTATGACAATCAAATTTCTAGAGAGTTCGACATCTAATTAAAGGGTCTGTTAATATTCAAGCTTTATAAAAGAAACTTATTTAAGAGACATGTCCATTTAGGACCCGTATGTTTCTTTTTCTTGTGCATCCCGTGGGATCCTGACCGTGAAATACATTCCTTATGCATTTCCTTATTGAGAAGGAGACTACCAGTTAAGGACTGGACTTCTTCTTCTTCTTCTGTTTTGTGGTTGGAGAGATCTGAACTATTTCGTCTGCTAGATCGGGTGTACCAATATGATCTTGCATTTTGCAGTCTTGAGCGGGATCATCCCAGCCTCATAGTCGCACATTGGTGGAAGGTTGATGACTTCCATCGTGGCCTTGGGGATCAGGACCACGTCCAAGTCTTTGACTCCAGATAGACTGTCGAACTGTATTGATACCATATTGTCCGACACTGTGTGTTCTTCAAAGTCGAGGGTAATAGCCTTTGAGTTGATGAGCCGTTGAATCTGCCCTTTGAGGATATAGCAATCCTTGGTAGTATAGCCAATGAATTGGTGGAAGAGGCAGTACTTCATATTGTCTATCCTTCCCACTTCGTCTGGGCGCTTTGGCTCGGGCAGCTGGGGCGTGTTGTTCTTCATCAGGACATTGAATATGTCGATGACTCGGTCGTCAGTGAAGGAGTAGATGTCCTTTTGCCTGGGCGAGTCTGCCGTTGGCTGCTTTGCCCCTCATTTCTTTATGTTGGCGATGGAGGGTTCTTTCTCTCTGCTGCTGCAGCCGTCACTGTTGTTCTGAGGGTGCCTTCTTCTGTCTCAAGTGTTCAGGGCCTGGAGCTCGATCAGATGAAGGCCTTTTATATTTTTTTTGGCTTGGTCGACGCTCGCGATGACTCCTAATCCGAGTGCTATCCTGTGCCCAGGCAAAATTTTATAACTGGCATCAGACCCCGTTGACATGTATCTTTGAGGACCATCTCAGGAGTCCCTGGAGGCATCTTTAGGACTTTTTGCTTGAGGGCACTCAATGAATTCATGTGCCGACTCCTTGTCCCTTTGGACTGTATCAATGAGGGTGGACATTGTCATATCCATCTCATTATCATAGAAGCGGGCCAGGAACCGCTCTTGGAGGCCGTGAATGTTTTGATGAAGTTATCAGGGAGACTGTAAAACCATTCGTATGCGACATAGTTCAACACCCCCACTAATACCTTGGTGAAGATGACATCGTCTTTAGGCAGATATCCTGTCATGGATTCGTAGTTCAGGTACAGGCGGGTGACAACTTCTCGATAAAAGGAGTCAGAGACTGGGGTTTGTACTTCAAGGGGAACACCGCCTTGTTCCATCAGCGGGATAAGGCCGTCTTGTCCCTAATCTCTACATTCTCTCCTGACTTTCTAATGGATTCAACTTGAGCCCGCAACTCATAAATCTCCCCTCGGTCGATGTTGGTTGGAGCCACCACGGATGGTTGCGGCACAGAGGGGATGTTGGACTCGGCGTTAGGTCCTGCCTCCTTACTTTCTTGTCGTAAAGTTGTTGGTAGGTCTATGTTAGCACTTATATCCGCCATCGATTAGGATACGGACACATTAATGCATTGAAGGAGGCCATCATTGCTTCTAAAATGTCGAGTCATTGTCTGTCGCTTTTACTGACATCATCGTTATCGGCCAATTACACAGTTTGGCAGTTCATGAGACTTGGCGAAGGTACGGTGTCGGCTGAACTAATTCCCCAAGCTTCATAGGGATACATGGTGGCGTCATCTTTTGACTCTAGCGGCTGGCTACCTCCAGCCACTGCAGTAGCTTGGTTGGGTGAAGGTCCACCCCCTGATTTGTGTCTTACCCTTAGAGGATCGCTACCCTCAGAATTGGAGGCAGGTGGAGAGGACCTAGGCTCTGGTTGCGGCACACCTTTCTGCGAGGGTACTCTCGATCAGGTATTCTAAAATACCCCTACCACATGTATAGCTGGGTGGCTAACCTTCGTGTTGGAGATCTCATTGTACTGGTTGAGGAGGAGGGTGCCTTTGATCCCTTCGGGATGGGAGTATCCCTTCGGGCGGAGTAGCAAGAAGCAAGAACTGGTTCATCTTCCGTTGTCCGCTGAAGTCGTTGGAAGATGGATGGCTTGTTTGCGGATACTGCTATCTGAGAGCAACAACAGTTGATGGTGATCTAGGTGTAATGCCCCATGGAGGGGTTGTTACATGTGCCACCGTCCTTCTTCACCCCCCTCTTACGATCTATTACTTCCCAAAAGTCTGGCAGAGGATGTTTACCTGTGGTATATGGGTCGTACGACTGATCAGATGAAACTTCTGATCTATCACAGGGGTCATGTGGAATGGATCTATGGGATCGGCTCACTTCTTGTGCATAATTATAGCGGGCGCATGAGTGGGTCCGATAGAGCCTTCCGTCAGGGGCCCGTAAAATCATCCGGGACACCTTCTACTCAATGCCGGTCGAGGTAACGGTGCGGGTATGTTGGGCCCGTGCCTTGGACCTCTCTGTACTAGCAATTGAGCAGTGCATCATGTCCAAGTCCTCTTCGTGAGTGGGGTTTTGAGAGATTTTGTGTAAGACATATCTCATTCTCCTCAACTGTATGTGCTGCCGTTTGGCTCCATTTCGGGTGGCTTGATGTGCGTTTACAGGCACTAATCTTCATTTAGACGAAGCATATTTTCGTACCTCCTGTTTGCAAGTTGGCTGAGATGCAGCGTTGTCTTCTTGAGCAGGGAATGGCCAGGATGACCTGGTAGGAGCACATATTTTTGAGTCCTGGGCGTTGCACCGTATTCTCCGATTGGAACCCGAGTTTCGGGCTCTGTTCTTCCCATTTTTGAGAGCGAGGGAAGGATATACATAAGCCGGATACGGTTTTTTTTGTAACGCTCAGTCCCAATATATGTAGGACTAGACATAACTAACATGCCTGCTGTATGCATACGAAGAATACTCCAATACATAGAATTCCCATATACACACATAGCTGTAAATAACCAAAACCACAGGCAGTCACAGGCAATCTATATCTCATCCACATAACACAATAAAAAAAATAGTCCAAATAAATAAATAAAAGAGTCAAACGATAATATAGTCGGGTGGTGACAAATCCACTACGAAAAAGCTATAAAAATAGTGTAAGATAACTGGAGCACGGCCTCCCAATAATAAAATAAAATAAAAGAAAAGAAAATGTATCAAACTAAAATATAGCAATGTCATGTCTACTAAAGCAAAAGATAACTAGATCTCAGAAGGTGAAACCTCCTTAATTAAGAAAGATGGATCCAGTGACGAGCCGTACTTCTGAGGGTAGTCATGGTCGTCTAAGACTGGAGAGATCACCAGGTACTTAGATGGATGTAACAAGATACAGAAAAAACATGCTATATAAACTGCGTATATAATAAAAAATGAATCCAACAGGGCACCTAACCAATATACTATAAATATGCAGTTAAGAACAAACCTTCAATGCATGGGCACTCTAGCTATAAATGGGATCGACATAGTCCCCCACTTGGGGCACCAGGCGCCAAGTACATAATGTTCTGCAAACGTCAGTGGCCAACCTGAGAGGGTTATCTCACACCGTATCTCCAACGGAGCTTCAGGTTACTGAAATGGTATGTGCATACTTGGCCCATATGTTAAAGAACTGTCCTCCCCACCCCATGCCCATCCGTGCCATCTCCAACGACACGTATAAACCTCTAATAACTGGTAAGTCTACTAATCAAGCAACTTTTATTAGCAGTTACATGCTATCCGTCTTACGTCTCATACGTATCAGTGGCCACCCGACTACACGAGTCCATGTCCTACATGTGACTCAAAACTCGTAGAAGCCCAAGTGTCAAGGACATTGGAGACATATCAATATCTTACAATAATGGGGTGGTCCTCTAGTACTAAGTCATCATGCATAAAAAAAGTAAAAGCAATGAAAACGACTTAGTCGCTCGCATCTAAGTAAGACTTGGACACATAGTTTGATAGAAAATAAGTAGAAAACAAAGTAAATATAAAATATAATATGATAAATGACAGCAAATAAATGATAAATAGTGGCAAGGTATCTTGCCTGGAGGTGGCGTGTAGAAATTTGGAACGTCCAGTAACAAAACTCGTCAAATCAAGGAGCAATTATAGTAGAGCTCCTGTAAACATCCTCGGATGTTGAAACATACATCACCAACTATTTCGGCATAAAACAATGTCTAAGATCGCCTATCCATAAGTCCAATTCTGGACACATGGACAAACTTATAATTTTAGGTCAAATCGGTGTCCGCCGTTGGACCTACCTTGCACCAAAAAGTGTGCTAAATCTTACGATCTCTAAAGTCATCAAATTATATGTCTATGGGTCTGAGTTGACGATATGAACTCAACCGTATGTCCTAATTTGGATTCCGATGAGCTGTACAAAATTTTGCCAATTGGATCGGATCGTAGGCCCGCCAAAATAGCGTTCCGGTCGACCTTCTCAGAATCAGACCAAACTTGGCTCACAAGGCCAAAAAATGATACGAGTCCAGTAGCTCAAGTTTCTTCTGGAGGTGACGAACAGGCACAAAGTTATAGGCTAGTTTGGAAAAGGGTCGATACGGGGTATCTAGACCGATACGCCTCAATTTCGTCGCGCGCACACAACCAAATCGAGTTTCGTCGAATCCTACACATTGGCAAAGTCGATATGCACCTTTCGATACTTTCGGTTCTTGACCACGTCATCCGGTTTGTCGGGGCGAACTTTATATCAAGAATTTTAAAACCCTATAGGTTGTCTAAAACTGTGTTCAATTAAAAAATTTGAACGGTCATTAGCCTAGCGTGAAAGGGCCTTCAAAATAGGTTCCCCCAATCGACTTTTCTGTCAGTTTTGGGTTCTCAATTTCGTATACTTTCAAGATTTTCCACAAAAAATCCAGAGCCAACTAAAATAATCTACTTGAACATGTTTGCAGAGGGTCAACTAGACTTCGCTCAAAAATTTTCGGATCACGAAACAATCTAGTATTCGGAAAGAAAATTAATGGCGAACAGGTGCACCTGGACTTTGTGCTGTCGGGTTTGGAACTGGGTATGGCGGCTTGTGACAACAAGGGTGGTCAAGCAGGTGCTTGCAGGTGGCTGGGGCTAGGAGAGCTCTTGTGCTATCACGAGAGTTCTAAATTTTGCATTTTTGGAAACAATCGGTACCCGATTTTGATATTTGTTCCAAATATTTAATTCTAATTTACTTCAAATTTAAACTTTAATTTGATTAAGTTTCAATCTAATCAGAATATAATTTGGTTTGGATCCTCGCAGGAAAATATTTCCAAATTTTTTTTTGGTCGATCTTGCAGATTTGAAGCAGGGTTATGTTCGTCAGGCTCCTCCTATTACTATTCCCGCTGGGAACAATAGTGAATAGATAATTTTTTCCTTCTCTTTCCAAATATATATATATATATATTTATATATTTATATATATATATATATATTTTTATATTTTTATATATTTATATATTTATATATTTATATATATATATATATATATATATATATATATATATATATATATATATATATATATATATATTTTATATATATATATATATATATATATATATATATATATATATATATATATATATATATATATATATTATATATATAAGAAATATATATATGTATATATATATATATATATATATATATATATATATATATATATATATATATATATATATATATATATATATATATATATATATATATATATATTACCCCAAAAAATCTAACAAGCAAAAAAAAATTGAATTTACTTTTTAAAATTTATATAAGAATACATATATATGAATAATAACAATAGGGTTTAACAAAACAACTATATACATAATATCTAACTAAATAAATTCATGTATATAAAAAAATTTGTAATCACTTTTATAAAACAAAATCTTGATTTATACTAATTCTAGAAAATAGAAATTAATTATTTTAAATAAAATACCTAAATTATATTTAGTAACAATAAATAAAAATGGAAATGTAGGGGGTTTACATCCTACCTAACTTATAAAAATTTTGTCCTCGAAATTGAAACTAAAGCAAGATGAATGCAATGCAATACGAAAAGAAATAAAATTTTAAATACGAAAATCGTACCTTGATTTTCGAACAAATAGGAAAAGCAATTACGGATGTCATCCTCACACTCCAAGGTGGACTCTCCTAGCGAGTGATGCTTCCATGCCACACGAACCAATAGAATAGACTAGTTTTGTAACACCTTCACTTGACGATCAAGAATCCCTACTTGTTGCTCTTGATATGACAACCTCGATCCAACTATAATTTCGGAGTGATCGGGCACATGACTGTTATCTGCCACGTTTCTTCTCAGCTGAGACACATGTAATACATCATGCACTCCCTCTAGTGACGGTGGTAATTTCAATCTGTAGGCAACTTCTCCAACTCGCTCCATGACATCAAAAGGGCCAATGTGACTTGGACTCAAATTGCTACGTCCTTTGAATCGAATCGTTCCTCTAATAGGTGATATCTTCAAGAAAATATGGTCGCCTTTCTTAAACTCCAAAAGACGACGATGAAGGTCTTCCCACTACTTCTGTCTGTCCTACGTTACTCGTAGGTGGCGTTGAATCTTTTTTACCTTCTCTACCGTGCTCACGACCAATTTTGGACCCAAAATCTGCCTTTCTCCTACATCACTCCACCAAACACGAGAGCGACACTTCCTACCATTCAATTCCTCATACAGAGCAATCTGAATGCTTGCTTGATATCTATTGTTGTAAGAGAACTCCACAAGATGGAGGTGGTCTTCCCATGATCCGTAAAGTCAACCATACACGCTCTCAACATATCTTCTAGTGTCTAAATAGTAAGCTCTGACTGTCCATCGGTCTGTGGACGATAAGTCGTACTAAACTTCAGACGGGTACCCAAGCTTTCTTGGATGCTCCTCCAGAAATGAGATATAAATCTTGAATTTTTGTCTGACATGATGCTAACTGGGACACCGTGTAGCTTCACTATTTGCTTCATGTACATGTCGGCTAAGACTTTTGTGGACTGGCCCACTATAGGGCAAGAAGTGGACTGACTTGGTAAGCCTATCCACGATTATCCATTACTGTGTCTAATCTACTAGGACTCCGAGTGTCATGACCCGCACCCAGTATAGGGGCACGAGGACGTGGGTACGTCTAGCCTACGCCGCAGTGTCGGCGGTAGAATGCTGTATAGGCCATGTATAACATCTAATATCTAATAATATAGAATATAAACTTGTTATCTCCACACGGAGGAGTAATATGAAAAATGAAGTATATAACTCAATCACAATTTCTAAAAGAAGATAAGCACGATAATTGGATAGAAGATAATGAAGATAAGTTTGAAATAGTAGCAAAGGTTCACAACACAAATAAGTCTAAAAGTCTAAGACAATAGTAAATATCCTGAAATAATATAACATACCAAAGTATATCAATCTGGAGACAAATTTAGCTAAACTTAGCTAGATAACTAAGTCACTACTGGAGGTGCATCCTCTATGAGCACTGGCTCCACAGGCAAGTCCTGGTCAGTATCTTCATCTATCCCAAACCCATAGTAGGTCATACAACAGGCCTCTAAGTCCTCTTAAAAATAATATCCAGTCAGGATTGGAGCAAAGTACAGATACTAATAGCAGTTTCATTAAATTGACAAGTGTTATAATAAACAGGTTATAGTGAAATACGTGATAGATATCAAACTGAGCAGTGAGAAGTAAAAGATAACTGGTAATCATGTCATGGTATGTGAACATATAATAAAATTGTAATATGGTGTATCACTGGTAATTTGAGTATAATATGTAATATAAATGGTGCCTTGAGATATTAGAGTGTTATGTGATTAGCTTGGGTCAAGATCAGGCTATTTCATATGACCGACTATGTACAAGTACATATATAAAGGATTAGGCTGGTCATAATGGAAAGCTATGCACAAGTAGTATAAGATCAAGCTATACCCTATGTGTGGCGAGGGTGAGCTATACACAAGCAAGTAAACAAGTAGGGGTATGATCACATAATCTCAAATAACTCTCCAATGTCCCGAATAGTATAATGGATCCAACCATGTCACATTATGACACGAGATTCAAGAAGCAGGAGGCCAGCCCACTTCCAAATTGGTGTCTATACAAGTACAAGAACAATAACGAGCAGGAACCGGTATACCGGGCTAAACCAGGAATAACATCTCATGACGGGATCTAGTATATACTAGTCCGTGTATCCTCGTGTTAGGAATTGAGTAATATACTACAAATGAATATATAGAAAGTATCAAAGTAATAAAAACTATCAGAGAATGTACTCGCCTGCGTTCCGGAGCAGTAAATGTGAATAGAGGCCTATAGTAGAGTCACAAAGATCTATATATGAGATATATGTTAATTGGGGTTTAAGTGTGTTTAAACTTGGTCATCTAGTGTGTGATATGCATTGTACGTCAAAACGAGGTAAAACTAGGCTTCCGGGGTCAAACTAGGTCAATTTGACTTAAGGTTGACTTTTGGGTCAAACTGGTCAACCTTGGTCAAATCGAGTCAATCTCGGTTAAGTTAACCTATAAGTAATGCCTAATACCCCATTACCCACAAATCTAGGTATTACCAACAAAATATATATTGCTAACCCTATATGTTGTATTATCCTAATTATAGGTGGTACCCTATAACCTATACTTGTTATATATATATAGACTATTCTATGTATATGCAAACCTATAATCTATGACTTGAAATTACCTTACCCCAATATTACCTATATATTACATAGGTAACCCCTTTGCCTACTTATACATATTTTTTTACCCTAACTTGTAGGTAAATCTCATTGAACCTTACATTGGCCCACCTATACTAGGTAAACCCTATTTCAGTTCAACCCTATCCTATGCACCTATATGAGTGCAATACAAACTCACATACTCTACATATACTGTTACACCCTCTACTAACTAATATACCCTTTACTCTATTTTGTAGGTAATCCCATTTACCTATATAGTACTTTACCTATTTATCTATAGGGCATAGGTAAACCCCTACTTACATATATGTGGGCATTACCTACCTAGGTAAATTTCTATAGCTTCATTATCTACTCTAGGTAATACTCTTACCTATCCATTACCAAGTATAACATATAGGTGATCTATGGGCTAATATCGTATTACCTATTCCTTATGTATTCACTTATACTAGGTAAATTGTCATTACCTAATAAATCTCATTATCTGTCTTAGGTATTATCACATTACCTATACTACACCCTCACTCATGACACCACTGTCACATAGACAAAAATCTCTCCTCAAATACTGACACCTACCTAAGCCTCTCACATACACAGACATATACTTGATTTACCTATCACTCTCGCACTCACACAGATCAATACACTCACTAGCCTAAGACCAACAGGCCTGCTGCCTAAAATATTGGCCTATGGCCAATGTAGCCTGGTAATAGAGCCGACATTGCCTAAAAATCAATCCCCCACCTGTGTCTTTGCTTCCATGGAGCTAACAGGACCCTCAACTGTCCTATACTGCACAACAGTATAGTTACATTGTTTATCCCTAGCAATGGCCAACAGGCCCAAGTTTGTGCACTGCACAAGTCACAGAGCTACTTTCCCTATTCCTGCAACCTGTGCCAAGCCAAAACAGGGCCCCAAATCCTTGGCACTCCTATATAGGTCAAGTGCCTTTGCATCTGTGCAGAACATTGCTATGCCCGGCCACACATCAGTCTGCTGCTAAGTCTGGATTGGCCAATATGGCCTATTCTAAGCATTGGTCTAACGGCCAGTGCTCTAAATGTTAAGGGCTAAACCCCCTATTCCTGAAGTAGTATAGGCTCTGTGGACTTAGTGCACATGCCACCTCTTCTCGAGCCCTCCCCTATTCTTTCTCACTAATTTACCCACAAACCCCCAGGCAACTGTTGTCGCCTGAGCCTCACTGGCCTGTCCACTGTACCGTGCAGTGCCTAACTGCTACCTGCACAACATAACATGGCATCTCCTGCCTTCTGTATAACTAATAGTGGACATTTGGCCCTGTTCAACTTGCACATAGCCAATCCTCTTGCACACTCAAGACACACAACATGGGACACTGACACCTACATTTGTCACTGACTAACTCCCATACTCACAAAACTTAGGCACACTCACTAGGATACTCACTAATTCCCATATTGGCATACACACACACTCATACAATCCCATATAGGACACCTCAAATTAGTCACACACATACTAGGGTCCTATATAATCCCCTCTAACAGGACACTAAACTTGACACACACATGCACTCCTGGTCAGAGACTAAAAACAGCCCTCACCTTCACCTGCTCATATCGGCTATAGCCAAGTGGCCCATGCATAAAGCCTCCCTAACTCACACTGTCATACTATGGTTCACACTTGACACCACACTCTAACACAAGCACAAATATTCACACACACAAATCCCCAACTGTCACAGGACTGTCCTACTCAAGAACCCTAAAACAGTGCACAATATCGTACACATATCCTGTCTATGTAATATACATACATATATATCCATACATATATGACATATATATACATCTAGATGACAATACTTAAAGATCAAATATATACCTATCAAATGAACAACCAAGCTATATCCAAGTATATAAAACTAAAAAACAAACTAGAATGGTCTATTTGTCATTTTGACAAACACTTGGTGTGCTCTCCTCGGATTTCTCCACAGGTGAAACAAAAACTCCAAATAACTCCTACCAAAATGATGGTTAGAGCCTTGCTCTTCTCCCTATGGGTACCCCTAGTCCATGTGTGTGTTTCTACTAATGTCATGCATGAAAATAGTGCCTAAACTATGAGAAATGATAAAGGTTTTACCTATTGGAAGATGGATTCCCAATGAAACTCTCTAGGATGGCACTAGTGTCAAGTTTAACACAATTTGCCAAGCTTTCGGGCTTCTCTTCTCTAGCTCCTTGGTCTCCAAGCTCCAAGCCTTCTATGATAAAGATTTGGTGAAATTTCGAAGGGTTTTGGAAGAGTTTTAGTGGAGGGAAGTATGGAAAATGGAGGGGGCTTGTAGTGAGCTCAAACTAGGGTTTCTTGGAGGCTCTAATGAATGAAGAAGAATAAGAAAACCTCTCCATATGGCTGCCATAAATGTGCCCTAAAATCTACTTTGAAATGTCCAAAACACCCCTCAAGTTGTCATGAACACTTAACTTAATGTGGGTTAGTTTCTAGTCTAAGTGTTGGGTTAATTCTATTCCTAATCTTGACTCAACATAAATTAAATGTGGCTAGTTGTGTTTAACCTAAAGTATAGGTTCAGGTGGTCATGTCTAGTTCAAATAGGTCCACTAATCAAAGGTCCAATAAATATACTAGTCTACCAATAAATGCAACATTCACAAGTAATTAATTAAATAACTATACATACAATATAAATAATATAAAATGATAAAAATAACCCTATCTAGGATTGTGGTAGTGACACCGAGGAAATCCTGTGACAAAATCTATGGTAATGTGCTCCCACTTTCACTTAGGAAGGAGAAGCGTCCGCAACAATCCAGCTGATCTCTGATGCTCCTCCTTTACTTGTTGACATAACATGCACTTGACCACAAAACGAGCTATCTCTCACTTCATTCCATGCCACCAATAGTGTTATCGCAAATCCCGATACACCTTGATTCCTCCAGTGTGTATAAAGTAGATTGAGCTATGTGCTTCCGCCATCAATTCTTGACGAAGCTCTCCGTTTGGAATATATAGATGATCTCCACATCATAGTGTCCCATTAGGATGAATCCTCAATTTTCAGTCTTCTCTTTAAGTCTTCAAAATCTAGCGTCTATGGGCAATACTGCCTTGATTCTCTCTACATGTGATAATTGCACTTGCAGATTTGCTAGTACGCCTCCGAGCAATACAACTTCTATCCTAAGCTTCTACAAATCTTTTAATATCTCCTTCTGAGTGGTCAAGATATACGCCATCGGCTTACGGCTTAACGCATCTGCTACTACGTTTGCCTTGCCTGGATGGTAATGCACCTCAATCTCATAGTCCTTCATCAGCTCCAACCATCGACATTGCCTCATGTTTAGCTCTTTTTGCGTGAAGACATACTTGAGCTTTCATGATCGCTATAGATGTCTACCTTCTCTCCATACAAGTAATGCCTCCAAAGTTTCAGAGCGAATATAACAGCTACGAGCTCTAGATCATGGGTTGGATAATTCTTCTCATGCACTCTCAACTGCCTCGATGCATACACTACTACACGGCCATGCTGCATCAATACACATCCTAATCCCTTTTTGGATGCATCACTATAAATCACGAATCCTACTGTCTCGGATGGAATGACCAATATAGGTGCAGTGGTCAAACGCTTTTTCAACTCATAAAAAGTTGCTTGACACTTGTCCGTCTATATGAACTCTTGGTCTTTGCAAGTCAATCGAGTCATAGGTTCAGCTATTTATGAGAAATCTTCCATGAACCTTTGGTAATAACCCACAAGTCCAAGGAAACTTCTTACCTCGAAGGATGAGATAGGAACGGGCTATGTCTTAATTGCGGAGGTTTTCTCTGGATCTACCGATATACCATCTCCTGTGACGACATATCCAAGGAACGAAACCTTCTCAAGAAAGAAGTCGCATTTGCTAATCATGGCATAAAGCTGCTCATTCCTCAAAGTTCCCAAGACTATCCATAAATGCTGCTCGTGCTCTCGTGGCTCTTCGAATATATCAAGATATTGTCTATAAGAAAACCACGAATTGGTCTAAGTACTGATGGAAGAGCTTTTTATGAGA
Source organism: Iris pallida (assembly GCA_029216955.1). Classification (NCBI taxonomy): domain Eukaryota; kingdom Viridiplantae; phylum Streptophyta; class Magnoliopsida; order Asparagales; family Iridaceae; genus Iris; species Iris pallida. Next base: position 10,084,278 of record JANAVB010035019.1, read on the forward strand.
TTCATGAAGACAGCTGGAGCATTAGTCATACCAAATGGCATGACAAACAACTTGTAGTATCCATATCTCGATCTAAATGTGGTCTCTGGGTTATCTTCCTTTCGAACCTTTAACTGATGATAACCTGACCGTAAGTCAATTTTGGAAAATACTTTTGCTGCAGTCAACTGATTAAAGAAACAAATAATGCATGACAAAGGATACTTGTTCTGCACAGTCACCGCATTCAATGATCTGTAACCGATTCACATGTGCACTATCCTATACTTCTTTGGCACGAACAAGATGGGTGCTCCGTATGGTGAAGTGCTGGCACAGATAAAACCCTTCTCTAGTAGTTCGTCTATCTGAGTCTTCATTTCCACTAAATACTTGGGTGCTAACTTGTAACGCCCTAGTCCCAATACTTGAGACTAGATACGTATCATGCCAGCTGTATACATACGAGTAAATATACGGTTCGTATGTATACATAAGCTGTAAAATGTAGAAAGCCAAGACACTAAATCTCATCCACAAATATAAATAATAATATAAAAGCAACTTTGAGTTTGTCATGTATACAATCGTTGGGTAGAGACAAATCCACTACCAACTAATTTAAATAAGAAAGAATTATACAAGAAAATGATTTGGTCACGCGAAGGAGATGGCGATCCAAAAGCAACATCTCGAAGAATAGAGCGCAAGACATGGCCTTAGCTAGAGCACCTGCAGAAAATCACAAGACACACCTGGAGAGATAACCAGGTCCTCAGAGGGACGTAACAAGACACATAATATCATACCAATAAACTGAATAATAAAGCTCAACAGAAAAGTATGCATGAGTAAAGGTTCCTAACCATCCTATGTGATTTACATTTTGAGGACAACGTTCTACGCAGGGGCTGTAACGGATTCACGCAAGCAAGTAATAGAGAGTGGCCGTCAAGTAGCACTCATCCGAGACGCTATCGGCCCTGGGCAGAAGGTAGTGCTCATAAGAGTCACCCTCGGCCCAAAATGTGTAAAAATAAATATAGCCCCTACGCTAATATTTGTCCCCTCTCCCCAATGATAATATACATGTATCGACTCCACAACACTGTTTTAATCCTTAATAACTGCCAAGTCTTCTAAAAAACTATTGGCAGTTATATCCTAACGTACGGCCTGTACGCACCAATGATCAGTCAGCACGCAAGTCCGCATCTATATGCGGCTTACAACTCGCACACAATCCGTGGCACAACGTGACAGTTTATGAGATGCACTAAACATACGGTGGTCCCTTAAGTCTAAGCCAATTGCATAAAGTTTAATAATTTGCATCTATATATAGTTTTAAAAGAACAACATAAAAAATGCATAATATTGAACAAGAAATTAAACAGGTAAAGGCAATGTGTCTTACCTGATGTCCGAATGAGGTAAGATAATGTCCTGGTGACGAATCAACAACAGCGCACAAGAGGAAGGTATAGGTACAACTTCGGATGCTGAAAATAGTCTATTATCTAATTATAATAATACTGCACCTATTACATTAATTTAATAAATTCTAAAGTTAGGATATGGCATATGTTTTTGTATTAGCTCTCCGAAAAACTAAACGGACCGCATTTTCGTTTCCGGAATCTCCCAAAATCGTAAAAATACTGAAACCCGTTTATTTTTGGAACACTAGATACTCAAATAATTTTGTAGAAATCTACAGAATGAATTTTGTCTATTAAAATATGTTTTTGGAAAGCTTACCTTGATACGCTTCTTTTAAAAAAACTGGAGGCAAAATGGAGTTCGGAGCTAGGAGATATCGTCGTTGCAAGTTGCTCTTGCTACTAAAAAGTGGGGCTGAATTCTAATGACGAATTTTATAGTTTCTATTGGACTAAAAATAATTTCGAATTATGGCTGATAGAAGGGGGATGTATTGGGTTTATATAGTTATTTATTTCAGATTTATCTCCTAAGTTAGATAGGATTTGATTTAAATAAATTGGAGTTTGCTTTGTTAGGATAGGATGTAGATAGGGGTGCTTTCCTATTAGACTTCGGATTATGATTAACTTAAATATAGTTCATATTTATCTAAATTATCTATAACACTATTTAAAATTACTATAGATAATAAATAGAATTTATATCTATTTAAACAACCTTTATCTAATCTCATTTATACAAACTGAAATATTTAATACTAAATTGTCATTTATTCTATATTATGTAAATAGTGTACAATTCAAGTAACATGTAAAAAGTAATAGAAGTTATAAAATAAATCTTAAAAGTTTGAATTTTTTTTTTTGTATAATATAGTTCAGATCCTTAACATACTAGAAAAATAGCTTTATATATTTTTATACTCAATTCACTAATGAGCACTATACTAAATATATGTAAAATAATATAAATTATATAATAAGTCAATAAATAGTTATTTAAAAATCCAAAAATTCCACAAATTTTTATTTTAAAAAATTAGGGGATTTACAAAAGTCTTATTTAGATAAGGACTAAGAAGAGTTTTAATTCTCCTTAAATTTTCCACTATTTAATTTAAATTGATTTAAAAGTAACTCAATCAAATATAATCCAATGTAGATAGATTCTACCTCTAATTTAAGCTGTATTTAAATAACTTAATAACTTTTTTCCAACTTAAATCACCATAATTAATTACATATTAAATCAACCCATATTTAATATACCTTTTTTGAGATAATATATGATAATAATTAATTTCGAAAATACAAATATATATACACTCGCATGCAAAAATAATATTTACATAAAACACAGTTTTTCTAAATTACTAGTTATATTAGTACCATAGAATAAAATGACCTTTTTTTAAAATAAAAATAAAGTTTGACAATCCTCGGCACAACGCATTTACAACTTCAAGCAATATAAAATATTTATCGTCTACTATTTTGAAATATTTTCTACATCTGTATAATTAAAACATTTTATAAAAATATGTACTTTGCACTTATTCGCACTTAACGAGAAATTTACGAAACGTAAACTCGTACGCGACGTACAAATACGAAGTACCAAAATCAATACCATATTTATAAAAAAAACATATAGTAAATTTTTTAGGATATTACATCCTACCCAACTTACAAGAATTTTGTCCTCGAAATTTAGGAGTAGGTAGGGTACAAGAGTATGTTAATACTTTCAATCATTAGGCAAAAACGATGTTTTAATTCGTGATTTCAATAACGACAAAAGAAAAATAATTCAAAGGTATGATATTGATAGAGGATCACTAACTAAGGCAAGGATTGCATGAATTCAGAGTATAGTAAGGAATGGAGTAATCAAAAGGAATAATTTGGGGACGTAGAAATTATGGTTCCACGATAGAGTAGGGTCGTCTAGGTTTAGAGTTGAATCGTCTTCAAATTTCAAAAAGGTCATGAAAGTTAAATTTAGGGTTAAGGTAAAAGGCAAGTAGCTCAAGATGGGGATAGTCATATTGGTTGGTCAGTGGTTAACTATCCCCAAGTATATACAAATATCATGGTCATAGGAGAATGGTTTGGTCTATCTATCGATCACAAGCCTTATCTAGAATAGTTAAAAGACGAAAGCCAACAAGAGTCCAAAGGAGATATTTTCGTATGTCAATATGTGATTCAAAGGCGGTTGTATAATTCCAAGAGAATTGCCAAGGTAATCGTGGAGGAGACTCTAGGGACAAGTTTACTATGTCTCTATCTACGTAGAATGATATACGAAAGGCGAACCAAGTGCACTATGGTTGATCAGACCATAATACGTCGGTTCTGATTAGATAATGTATTAGTGGGCGCCCGCTATAACATATGTCACGAACAAGCTCGATAAGGAGTAAGCTTGCAAAACTAGACTATAATAGCAACATAAGATAGTCAAACTATAAACAGTGGATGATGAAAGAAATTTAAATAGTCCAAGATCCTTTAAAATCTAAGTCTTGCCCAAAGTTTCGGTCTATACAGGCGGCTTGGTTGACTGGATAAGTTAGGGTCTACTGAATTCTATGGTCCAAGTGAATCTATCAATGTGATCCATAAAATATTGGTTAGGTCGTGAGGTATTCTACCCAACTTACAAGAGTTAAACTAGTAGTGTGATGGGACCACGAGTTAAGAAATCAAGGTAAGGCACAAAATTGAGCATTAAAGGAAATCAAGTAGAACCTCATCACATATTGGGTTGAAAGAATTTAGTCGAGATTGAGTCACTATCTGTGGTCGAAAAGGACAATGGTATTATGGTATGGTTTATAGCTAGCCATTTTGACTTGAAAGTCGTATCACAAAGATAAAGTACATGGGGACGTGTTTTAGTGGCACGTGATATTCCTACATGAAGGTGGGCTCGTCTAGGTCTTGCATATGAAATTTGTTGAATGTAAAAGTCTAGTGTTGTGCTCCAAATATCCAAGTCACACTAAAAGACACAAAAGAATTTAAAATAGAAAGTGGGAGTTCACGAGATGATAATTAATGCACAAAATAAAGAAGATCAAGTTAAAGCATGAAATGAAATTAATTATAGAATCCATAAAAATAATTTAGGAACACAATTCCAGATAGAATAAAGTCTTCTAGATGAATACAGTTAAGGAACCATTAACTCATTATTCAAATTGCAATGGATTAGAATGTCGCAATTAAAAGATCTAGAATTGAAGGAAGGTCGAGTAAGTCAAGGTGGAAATACAGTCACATAGCTTGGTAGATGACTAACAACAGTGGTGTATATACTACTATCATTGTCATGAGTGGCATGGCAATTAATGTGGAGAACATCTATCTCATTAGAGCTATCTGAGTCTTCATTTCCACTAAATACATGGGTGCTAACTAGTACACACAAGACGAGATAGGTTCGGCTCCTGGAATGAGCTCTTTGGTGAACTCAATGTTCCTGTCAGGTGGCAATCCCGACAACTCTTCTGCGAATACATCTCGAAACTCGGTGATAACAGGATGATAGGAGATTTCTTCTACCTCCATGTGAGTTCCTAACGTAGGTGGGTTACTTTTTTCTTTCGATCCTCTAACAAACTTGAATTCTAGCTCATTTGGTGGTCTAAATACAGTAATACCTCTATGACAGTCAAGGGAAGCATAATACTAGCTTAACCAGTCCATCCTTAGAACAATATCTACATTTAGCATGGATAAAACTAAAAATTGTGCCTTCATCTCCCTACCACAAATTACTACAAGACAAAGTCTACAAATACTACTTACAGGTTGTACCTCCCCTGTTAAGAATTCTAATATTCTTAGACAGTGATATAGTGGTAGTATTGTGTCTAATTGTAAAACTAGTAGCTATGAATGAGTGTGTGGCTCCGGTGTCAAATAATGTAATACTAGGAAATATAGCAACTAAAACCATACCTACTTTGACTTTTCCTTTTGGTCTGCATCCTCTATTGCTAATTAGAAATCCAGTCCGTACTTCTGACTAGGGCCCTGAGCTCTGGCCCTGTCAAACTGTACTGACTAAGGAGGTAATAATGGGCGAGGTGCTCCTGCTGCTGGTACCATAAGCTTCGGCCCCTGCTGTACTGGTTGGAGTGCTGTAATTATCAGAGCTATCGACCTTAGGGCCTGCTGAGCACATACTAGGGCCTGCTACTCGAGACAATCTCTGGCTATGTGCTGTGCTGATCCGTATCTCATACATAGTCAAAGGCAAAGTCGACAATCCATCACCTTGCTTCCCACAGTAGTTACAGGTGGGCCTCTGGTAGGGTGTGCCTCTCTGTTGTGGCTGTGCCATGGGTCTTCTGATAGGTCCACCCTGAGTCACTGTGGCTGGTACAGCTGCTGGAGTGGGGTGCCTCGGTGTCTTCTACAACTCTTTACGAAGGAGCTCTTGGCTACGATCCATTTCTAGAACAACTGCATGAGAGTCTCTAGACTATGTGGTAGTATAAGTCTTGAGCTCTGGTACTAGCCCCTGGTAGAACCTCTTTGCTCTTTCCCGTTTGATCGAAATCAGTACCGCACCGGACCTACTCAAACAACTAAACTTCGCATCGTACTCGTCCACCAACCTGTTCCTGTAACACCCAATTTTTGCAGAAGAGGGTAATTTTGAAATTTTGTAATTATAATTGAATTTAATATATAGTATTTGGAATTTATTATATTTATTAGAATTAATGTGATTTTTAGTGATTTTTAGTATAATTGATTTTGGTGTTTTAGTTGACTTTGACTAGTGTTGACTATGAGACTAACCTAGAGACTAACCTAGGTCATGACCACTTGGTTAGGTTAAGAAACCTTAGCTTGACCTAAGTTAGTGAGAGTTAACTCATTGAAACTTGTTTGGAGAGATTAGGAATTGATTAGGCTAGAATGACTTATGATTTCATAAGTCATGACTAATGACTTAAGCCTTAAAGCCCATAGGCCCACACCATGTATCTAACCTTAACCCTAATCAGCCCATGGATGATCATAATAGTCTCCCCCATCCTATTTAACATCCCTCAAAGTCAGGGCTAGCCTCCATTAGGAATTTTGTAGAAGTTTAAAAAGAGGTGAGTCTCCATCTTCCCTAATCCCTAGAAAATCCATTTTAATTCATTTTTCCTCCAAACCAATTGAATTAGGACCTAATTTTAATGTTCTTGCTGTTGGTAATAAGTATTTTCAGCTTGGAAGCACATTGGAGGAGTTTGGCCATCAAGAGGAACACCTCTCTTTGAAGCTTTTTGAAGGATTTGACACATATAGGTAACTTTCAATCCCCTCCATAGAATCTTGATTTTATTGCATATTTAGGGAGCCCTAGACCTAACCTAACTGTAGGAATAGGAAGCCCTAAAATTCGTGTCTATTTTGTGTCCTTTTAGGACACGTATCAGTGACACATACCAAGTGTTTGATGAAATGCCCCAATGGGCATTTCGTGTGTTTTTAGGAAAGTATTTGAATAGAAAATTTGGGTTTGATGTCGCTTACACATTTCTGGTGTTTTTGTGTAGTCTTAGTGTCGTGTCGAGTCCACACGGACACGCGAACACAGGGTCGCGTGCGCACGTGCACGGGCACTGTGCATGCCCTGCACTTCGGGGGACACGGCGCATCAGACACTGCACCCCGACACGTGAGATTCGATATGTGGCTCGGGGCCGACACTGACATGGGGCTCCCCAAGTTTTAGAGCCCCACATGTCGTGTCGGACACGCACGAGCGTGCGCACGGGGAATAAACTGTTTCAGTCGGCTGTCACTTTTGATCACTGACATGCGTGTCTTGTGTCGCGTACACGTGATGTGGACACATGGCAGGGTGTCCTAGCCCTAGCCCTAGTCTTGGTCGACACATGGACACAATTACGTGGGTTGTGTCGTGTCATGTCGTGTGCACGGACACCGTGAACACATGCACGATGATTGCACACTGCTGTGTCCAGTTTTTTCTGTTTTGGGTTTTATATTGATTGGACACGTTTGTGTCCACTTTTGTGGACACAAACACATGACATGACATGTACACATTATGTTTATACTTTACCAACCTTAAATTTAGTATTTTAATCTAATTTTCATTGTTTAATTCCCATTTTCCTATTTTACTGATATCCTACATAGCTATCCCTATTTTGTCCTGTTTCCAGATTTTTTATGTAGATTTTAGCTTTAATTTTAACCTAGCTATAATGCTGTTAATTAGTGTAGATTAAAACCCTAATATGTTCACCTAGTTGTTATCTAATGGTATGCTGAATTTGGGTTGATTTGAAACTGTTTTTGTTCAGAAATCTGGGAATGGGAATTGAGAACTGTTTAAATGGTATATATGTGTTAATATGAATTGTTGAACTGTTTTGATTCAATGTTTAAATCTGAGTTTGATTTGGGGACTGTTTAAACTGTTTGTTTTGGTTTCTATGAATTGAATTGAGGGGGGGGGGGTTTCCTATGTATTAAAACTGAGTTGTATGGACTGTTTAAACTGATTTTGGGTTGTATTAAATCTGAGATTGAAGTGGGCTGTGCACATTATTTTCCTCACTGTTTTCATGTCACCTACACACACCAATGTCTCAAGTCACAATATCACACTCACATGTCTATGCACACACACACACATGTCTAGCCTAACACACAGGATTACCTACACATGCTTTCATGTATCTCACCTTCATGCCTCACTTGACACCACACTGTCCTCTTAACAGTTCACCCTCACACCCTCATTCTCATGACACACACACACCACAACATTCCCCTTCCTATCTCTATATATGTTCCTATTTTATATATACATGTATATATGTGAGATGTGATATATATCGTATATATTATATAATGTGTGTCCTATCATACATTATATATAAATATGGTTGTATGGTATACATATAGTAGCCTATAGGTTATGTATTTTCTAAGTTATATTATATAATAGATCAATATGTGTATTCCTATATTAGATTATATAGTTATATTTATGTGTGTATTAAATATAGATATATTGTCATGTGTGCAATGTTATGGTTTGGTTGGTTCATTAGGCATGGTATTGCCTAATTAGCCTATGGCCTAGTCACTTAGCCTATGACCTATCTGTGTCAGTTTAGGGCCTAGATTAGACTTGTGTAGTCTTGTTAGACTTAGAATAGACTAGCTAGACTAGTATAGACTAGTTTGACTTAGTTTGACCATAGTTGACCTAGTTTGACTTCTAGGGTTGACTAGAGTTGACTGTAGGAGCGTAAAAAGTGCTTCCAAGAAAGAATCATCTCATTCATAAGTGATCTGCTTTACGCCTAGCAGAGCGGGTAATCTCTTTACGCCCAACACTAGGCTAATCATTTTACGCCTAAGCAGGCTGATCATTTTACGCTCGGGTCTACACCCATAATTTTACGCCAAGGACAGAGCAGCCACTTTTACGCTGGACAAAGCTGTCAAATCTCGCATTTAATGCAAACTCTGACATGGAGACATTAATGATGGCATATATCACAAAGGGATTTGTCTTTACACAGAGGCCAATGTTGTCGTTTAGTGTGTGGATTGAGCTACTTTACGCTCACACTACGGCTTCTTTTACGCACGAAGATTATACGAGCCTTTACGCTCAACAGTCGACGTGTGCGTAAAGTCTATTTGAGCTTCTTTTATGCTCAAGGTTATTTAATAACCACTTTACGCGGGAAGTCGATGTCAAGGCCATTTTACGCCAAATCTACTGCTTTACGCTCAGAGTATATTGGGCTATTTTTACGCCCTATTCTCCTCCACCAGTTTGGAACGTGGTTTGCTTACGTGGCTTTCATGCCACTCTTCTCGAAGAACGTGTGTACATGCATCCTATCCTTACTGAAGTGATGAGACACACGTCAACATATGCAGAGGATGGCTTCGATCATGGGTGGCAGTTGTTAGCGTAAACATGGAACTTTTGCTGAGTTTTTACGCACAAGAGCCCAAGTCTATAAATAGACTTATTTTTCTCATAACAAGAGACAGAGGGAGACAGACAGGGAGAAGAGGGAGAGACAGGAGAGAATACAGAGATCAGAACTTAGAGATTTTGATTCTTCAGAGCATTCTTCTTTAACTTTTCTTTCAGAACAGAGTGAAGCAAAGCCGGAAAGCATTCGGCCTCGCCATCAGTGCCCAAGTGCGTCGATACCTTTCTGGTGACTTAGTTCTTCCAGTTGTTCTACTTCAAGCAGTGATCTTCATCATCATGATATGGTCCAAGGAACAAAGTGATCATTTACGAATCAGACTTCCATAACAATACTTCCCCAGAATCAAACTTGTACTTCTTGTACTTTTTCTCGTTTTATTTTCAAAAGCCAATTCCTTTAAGGCATTTTGTTAAGTGAAACAAAAATGGCGAGTCTGCTAGGGACGACCTTCTCCTCTGACGAGGAGACAATTGCTCAATATGATGATGTTTCGGTCGGTTCGACAAAGAAGACTCTGGTTGTGCACTTCGACCATACTGCCTACGAAGAAATGCTCCGAACTGGGGGAGGTTCTCGCCGCTCCAATGTTCAAAAGTCTCGCAAACACGAAAAGTTTGGATTCCTAAATGCAAAATAGCTTCTGATCTCTCTGTTGCTAACAAAGGAATTCTTCCCTCTCCTGTCGTAGGGGCTCCCGTTCATAACGAGGCAGTCCTTATTTCGGCATCGCTCTCTAAGAGTGACAATTTGTCTCCCGTCTGTGATGGTGTAGATGATCGTGTTCCACGCCCACTGCGTAAGGACCAGGTTTTACGCCCACTGGGTAAAAACCAAGTTTTACGCTCAAGGTATAAGAATGAGTCTCCCATTTGTAATGTGGCAGATTCTAATGCTTCTTAGTGTAAAAATAAGTCTTCCGTCTGTGACGTGGTCGACACACACAAATTACGCTCCTCGCGTAAAACAAAATCTTCCGTCTGTGACGTGGTAGATAATCAATTTTTACGTTTTACGCGTAAAGGCAAGTCTCCTATCTGTGACAGTGTAGATAAAATTCACAACGATGTTTGCACATCTAATGTGAATGTACCTAAATGCATACAGCATAAAAATGTTGTTGGTAAAACTTATGTCCTACACCAACAACCTTCTTATACTGCTTTATGCAAAGTACCAAACTTGCAAATCACGCGCCATGAAGATGGAGTCCTTCGTGCTCAAAAATCTCAAGATTTACGCACACAACTCCAAACGCGTAGAAACGTACAATTTGGTTCTGCGAATGCTGCTAGTAATCTTCTTTACACACAGGGTACTAAATGTTTTTCTGCCCCTAATGTGAAAAAGAAGAATACTCCCTCTACTCCTTCTGACTTACGTGAATTGCTCATACAAAAGCGTAAGAATTCACAATCTCCAGTGACGCTCCCCCAAGAAAAACATCATTGTGAATATCACCAGGTTGTGATCAATTGTTGTTGTTTTGCTTCAAAACGGTCAGTTTTTGATCGATTGAGTTTTAATTCGCTTCAACATCAAGCTGAAGACCAAGAAGATGAGCTGTCATATGCATCAGTCAACATGGCATCTCATACTAACAGAGGACGACGTCCGAGACAAAATATGTCCCAAACTCCAAGTCAACAACAGTTCAACAGACTTCTTGATTCCTTTGAAGGAGTATATCAGAATACTCGATCAAGAAGACATAGGCAATTGCAGACTTCTGATTCAGAAGCTGGGGGTACTCAATCTTTTGAGTCTGATACCGATAGTGTGGATTCATACTTCTACACAAATCCTTCCGTATCTTCACGAGAGGTTGAATCCAACGCTGTTGGAGATAAACCAGAGACGTCATCTGCTAATACAGAACAACGTCTCACTGCCGTTGAGCAATCATTGAAAGATATGCTTAACATGGTGTAAAGTATGCATCAGATAATTTTGAATCAGCAAACTGCTCAACCGACGGTAATAATACCAGTACCAATAGCAGCACAAACTCAAGATAGTCAAGGGGCTGAAATACCTTTGAATACTCAAGAGACGGCTGTTAATCAGAATTCTGCATCTCCAGATCCTATCATTCCTGAAGATGTACCACCTCCAGTGGGGGTTACGGTACATCCAACAACCATTCAATCAAATATGCTTCCCCAAACCAGTGAAGCTATTCAAGCAGTGCGTGAGCTCAAAGCACAGTTTGAAGTTTTGAAGCACAAAGATCAACTCCAGAGGTTAGGGATCAAGCAACCTTATCCTCCTCATTGGAATGATGTACCCTTTCCATCGAAATTCAAGCCACAATCTATGGTTTTGTTCGATGGAAAAGCATCCTCCAGTCAATATATCAATTACTTTGATATTATGACTGTACATCTACAGAAAGATGACGCTCTTCTTACTCGAGTGTTCATCGGGTGCCTGACGGGTTCGGCTTATGATTGGTATCGAAGTTTACCCGACAATTGCATTTCGTCTTTCGACGAATTTAAGGCAATGTTTCTCTCCCGCTTCTATGAAGGAGGTATGGACATGAACATGTCCTCCTTGATAGAAATCAAACAAAAGGAGAAAGGAGATACTCGAATGTTCATCGAACGTTTTCGACAGGCTACTCTAAAGATGCCTTCTGGCATGCCAGATTCAGCGTTGATTGATACATGCAAGATGAATCTACGACCATCCATCGCTATTTTCACAGGTTCCCAATTCTCAGATTGGGCTTCGTTTATCATAGCAGCTGTTTCTGCCGAGACCAATGGTAGGTTGGCTCGTGAACATGGGATGATTTTCGCCTCAGATGATAGAGGAAAGAAAAGTAATCCTGGTAATAACCCCGGTAATCGTAATGTGAAAGGAAAAGATACCCTCATGGTTAATCTTTCCAAGAACAAAACGATGCCGAATAGTCAGGAATCTTCCAGGCCAAAGGAAGAATACTCTTTTGATGAGAGTGATATCCCAGGGATATTTCAGTGTCTGGTGAAGAGTGGCAAACTTCAGATTCCAGAGCCAAAGAGGCCTAATGAGGTGAATCTAACTAATAATCCCAAATATTGTATCTATCATAGATATATTAATCATCCTACCAGTGCTTGCTATGTCGTGAAGAAGAAAATCCAGGAGCTGATAAATGACGGTGCTATCGCTTTAACCAATGATGACCATACGGTTACAACCAATATGGTTTCTCTTCAGTTTGGGGATTTTTCTCCACAGCAAGTCCCAGATGGAATTACCCCAATTCCGAAGGCGACAATGAAGATCGTGAATATCCCGCCTGCCAGAGAAGAAAATGCAGGATTGCTGCCACTCACACTAAAGAATGGTGAAATCATGTGGGTACATCCTGACTTAGTACCTGAGTTGGAAAGTGAAGATAAAACTTCAAAATCTAAGAAGGGCAAGAAAGTCAGAACCTGCAACATGATTTTCCATGTTATTCCAGATCCCGATGACTCGAATCACCTATGGGATGGCCTTCCTTTAGAAGATAGATTGAGAGGATTGAACATCTGTCCTCCAAGTCTAGCTCCATCTACCAAGCTCAAGCTTACTCATCAGCAGTGGCTAGCCATGAATATTGTTCCTTTATATCGGGCACAACAAATTTTTGCTGCTTATGAAAAAGCTCCGACAGGGATTTCTCCTCGTATCCCAAATCCTTCTCCTTCTGTAGTTACAAAGACATCTATTCCTCATTCTCCTGTGGATACAGAGATCTCTTCTTCTTCCTCTGAGGAACCATTTGCTAAAAGTCTACTGCCCACTCACTTGTATAGTCAGTAGTCTGTTCATCTCATGAAGAAGATGGGTTATGACTTTCAAAAGGCAAAAGGTTTCAATTATGATAAAGGAATACGACTTCCTTTACAGATTCAAAGTCAAATTCCATTCTTGGATTGGGTTCTGAAGCTCCTCATAACAATCCACACAAGAAGAAGGCTAAGAAAGGAAAGACAAAAATCCTGTAATATGGTACTTTCTTCTCCTGAGTCTGAAGAAGAATCTTTTGCTGGTACAAGATCTGGAAAAGAGTACCATAAAAACTATGAGGGATCCTCCAAAGAAACTGAAGACGTAGTGGAGACACTACCAAATCAACCCTCTTCTGTTCCTGCTAATCCTTCTATGGTTGAAAAGGGGAAACAGAAAGCAGTACGCTTCGACGTCCCATTGAAGTCTGCTTCCAGTCAGGGGGTAGTAATAAAGCCTTACAAATTCGATATTCTAGCTCAGTTAGCCAATACTCCGGCCAGACTATCTATATTTGAGTTGCTTCGCCTTTCCAGAGAAAGCATAGAGACTTTGAGTGAAGCTTTACTTCAAGCTGATTCATGCTTGGCTCAACTCAAGACTCCTGATAATATACCAATGTCATGTCCACAATGTCATAGTGTGATGGAAGTAATTCCCAACATCACCTTTACACAAGAAGATATGCTGTTGAAGCATAACAAGCATGACAGGCCTTTGTGCTACACCGGATATATTGGATCCACTGAAATTGACAGGATTTACATTGATCCCGGATCCTCAATTAGCATAATTCTTCAGAGTATGCTAAGACCCCTGAGGATCTCTACTAGTGATTTGACTTACACTAGTACTACGATAGTCGGTTTTAACTCTGGCAAGAGCAAGCCATTGGGGAAAAATTCGTCTGCAGATTCAGATTGGTGATCTTCAAACCACAGTAACTTTCTATGTTATCAACTCAGACGTCTACTATAATATCCTTCTGGGAAGACCGTAGATTTATAAGCATAATATTGTACCTTCAACTCTCCACCAATGCTTCAAATATGTGGATTCCCAAGGAGTTGTGAAGACTGAGTTTGCTGATATCAATCCCTTCAAGGGTATTGAAGCCTATTTTTCTGATTCAAGGCTTTATAAACAAGAGCATGTGAAAGAGATATCAGACATGGCTAAAACTCAACCACCTACCGAGGATCAATCTATCAATGAAGATCCACCAGAGGAGCAACCTTTGAAAATCATAGTCAAGGGACGAATCCAATCCCAATCTGTCAATGATCAACCTCTAATAATCAAGGTTAGAGGAAGAACTCAAACTTCATCTGAGGAATCAGCAAATATTCCTGCTAAAAGCCAAGTTCAACCTTTTATGATCAAGGTCAAAGGGCGTACTTCTTGTACAAATAATCCAGAACCACCATTGATTGTCAATCTTGGCAAATCTACGCAGAAGACGGATAATGGTCCACTGATGATTAATCCGAGACGTAGCAGTCAAATTGTAAATAATGTAAATATTGATCATTCTGTACTTTTTGATATCAATGAAGATTTCCTTTTCGAGTATATGGCTATCAAGTTTATCGAAAGAATGACTTTATCTTCTGATAATCAAAGTCATCGATATAAAGACGACATCGAGCCAGAAGAAACTTTATACATCGATCATAAGGAAAATTCTTTCCCTCCTCATATAGATGTTGGACCTTATGCTCAAAGGTTTCTAACATCTTCTCCTTATCTTCTACCTGTGGCCGCTTCATCACAAGCTTGTGTAACTTTTAGACGTCACAAAGAATCTTATTTTGTGATTCCGTCTGATAAGAAAAACAAGCGCCAAATTGTGTTTGGCCTGGCTAGAAATATCCCTATTGCTCAGGCAGATGAGCTGAATGATAAAGATAAGGGAAGAATCCGAATTGACAAGTATAGTCAACAATCTATCAAGATTATCCAGAACATGGGATATGACTTGAAGACTATGCAAGGTCTCAATCAAGGCAAGGGTAGACGACAACCATTATATGGCGATCCGTTTTACCAAAAGACTCGTCATGGGTTGGGATATGATCCGTCCCACATGTTTTATGACGATATACAAGAAGAATTCTCTTCTAGCTCTTCGCAATCATCAGATTCAGAGGAAATTCAATCTGAAGATGAATCTGGACAAGTATTTTTAGTCAATATGGTTTAAACTGATGGTGAATCCGAGTCATTTGAAAATGTCCCTTGAGCCACCATCGGTTCATTTATTTCTCTCATATATATCTTCAACGACATTTGTCTTCTTAATCCCCAGCTACCAAAGTTTGGTTAAGCTGATTACTTGTCTCTTTGGAGAGGGATTTTGATCTCCTATCCTACCAATTGGTATATAAAGTTGGATTTATTATTTATCATGTTTTCATAACCTCTGGATAAATACTAAATCCACCTTCTTTTCCTACCTATCATGTTCATTTGACCTTTGCATAGATATTAATCTACTTTTCTTTGGGTTCTTACATATTGTCATGTTCATATTACCTCTGATAGTATTGTACACTCTAAACAGAAACAAGATTACATTATCTATCATGTTCATATTATCTCTGGATAGATATAATGTTTTGAGTTTAGAAAACTTGTCATGTTCATATAACCTCTGATGAGTATTTTCTATCTCATACAAGACAAGATTTCATTATCTATCATGTTCATATTACCTCTGGATAGATATAATACGTTGAGTTTAAAAGACTTATCACGTCCATATTACCTCTGATAAGTGCTTTCTACCTCTTACCTATTATTTAAATTTCAAATAAATAATAGGATCACAAAACAAATCTTTCATTCATTTCTGGTAGAATCACTATAGAATGAATAAGACAAAAAGATGACAAAACACTCTCTTAAGGTGGAATGGAAACATCTTGGAGCAACTTCTTTAATTCTTCTAGCCGTCTGCCACGAGAACTCATAACCTTCTTGGTAGCGTCTGCACGTCGAGCTTCAGGAGTGCAAATACAGGAAAGTTCAGCAAAGGTGATTATCAAATTGTCCTTGGCTTCATCAAGGGTTCGGATGGTCGACTCAGCCCCAAAAGCTTGTTCTTCTAAAATTGAGCTTTGGGTGAGGTGCAGATTTTGAGCATCGATCATCTTCTCCCTTTCATCCTTCAAGCAAGCTAGCTCTGCCTCGACTTCGCAGATTCTGTCATTCTTGCTCTGAATATCTATGTTCAAAGCATCATAAGCCACTCCGTGACTATGCAGTGCAGGTTTTATGCCAGCCAAAAAGGCTTTCTCTTTGGCAACCTTCAGACTGTGTTCATGGAGAGCTGTATTATATGTAGTCTCTCGAGCAAGATAATCAGCTGTTAAGGCTTCATACTCCTCCTGAATGAGGCCTTCAACAGTCTTATTTGATAGCTTGAGATATTCTCCAATCGGCTGCTCAAGGTCCTCCATAATTTTCTCCAATGTGGCAGCTCTCTCAATATCATTGAATATGGCAACATTCTTGATAGTCAGAGCCATTGCTGTCTTCAAAATCTCATAGCTGAGACCTTTATTCAGGACCATCTTTATCAAAGTTGCCAGAGTTTTATAAAAGTTTCAGTATGAATCTCAACCAGGAGATTCATCTCTACGCTGGAGCTAGGTGTGGCGGCAATATCTAATAAATCTTTTCTTTGGAGATTGGGAGCAGATGTGGTTGGCATGTTAGTAGATGAGACGAAGTTGTTGCTGTTACTGCCGTCATAGCCAATTGATTCTCAGAAGTTTCGGAGATTGTATCTCCAATATCTGCAGATATTGTTGGTATAGCAACAAGCTGAGATGGAGCCATTATTGCTACTGCTGCTTGGTTTCCAGGATTTTCAGAAGCAATGTTTTCAATATGTGTCACTCCAGCCGTTTCTGGAGTTCTGGCGGCGGTAATGTTGGTGGATATGGTGACAACTGCAGGAGCTGATTCAGATTCTGGCATTTGCTTATCAGAAACTGGTACTGGATCAGTAACGACAGTGGAGGATGTTATTATAATTTCCCCAGTTTCTGTTGGAAGTTCAAGCATGCCTCCAGCATCTTCTTCAACTGATTGCTCCACAGGATTTTCTGCTGCTTCAGTTGTGGATAGACTCTCTACAGCTGATTCTTTGTTCAAGTCTGGTTCTCCTCCAGCAGCTCCATCATTACCTATAGTGGGGTCGACTATAGTCTTCTCTTTGTGTTGGTCCTCAGCAGGAGAGGACACTTCAGATTGTGTTTGTTGTGCCATAAATGATGGAGGATGTTCTTCTTGAGGCTCCATCTCATGCTTTTGCACTTCTCCCTCCTCGACGTCTGCGTCTTCTGAAGAATAAGCTCCCTCTTCAGATTCCTTATTTTCCTCATAAATGTCTTCTTCTTGAGGAGGGGCTATAGGCTTTGGTGCGATTATGACATCTGCAAAACGAACAGAATAAGTTAGTATACAAAATTATGATATATAATTCCGTATAGGTTTTGTATAATACTTAAAATATGTGCATTTTTTTTAAGATATGTATCATAATCACCATCCCAGTCATCATCCTCAAAGTCAAGGGCCAGTTCGTCTGATGGAATGCGATCTTGATCAGCAGTTGAGGCAGTAGTATTACCCTCTGTAACTTGTGCCTTGGACGGCAAAGATAAATCGAGTAAGGTGCTAAGACGTCCAGGAGACAAAAGTGTTACAGCTCCTGATCCAACTATCGGTGGAGGGGCTAAAGATCCTTCTCCGGGATGGATTGAGGAAGAACCGACAAGAAGATCTTCTTCAATCAAAATGTCCTCTTCTGGAGTGTGGGCTCTTGGTTTGGAAGGCCCTTTTGTGGTAGACCTCTTTCTCTTTTTCGGAGTTTTTGTTGGAGATGTGACGGCTGCACTTTATTTTCTTTTTCGGCCTTTGCCAATGATGATAGGTTCTGCAGCTGGTTCTCCAACTCCTGTTGGGATAACTTCTAAAAATGGATCTGGAATGCCAGTATCGTCAGGGATGTCTGCTGGTACCCTGACCTGCTCCTCAATATCTCCTTCTAAGGCCACCTCAGACTACCCCTCATATTGTAACCGTAGGCAAAAGAACGAATTGAAGCGTAAAAGTGGGCATACGTATGGAGTATACGTAGTTCTGTAGTGCTGGTGGCAGTCGAAATTCTAAATTTAGCACCAGTCCGAGCAGTACCGAAATACCTCCAACCCCTAGCTCCGTCAAGTAATTTCCTATAGTGACGAAAATTAGTCGAAGGATTACCAACATAAAGTTGGTCGTACCCAAATTGGCGAGCAAACCTACTGGGTAAGTATGGTTCAAACGCACAATTATCTTCATTTCTGTACATCATATGAGAAGGTCTGATGCACTGAAGCCATCTAAAGACTGACTGTGGCAATACAACTCTTCCTTCAACTTCATCTTCAAACTAGACACCGAAGCAATCTGCTGGAACTTGTGGCCGGGTACAGAAGAAGTTTCAACCATAAGAATAGTTCAGAACTGCTCGGGTATCCGCCATAGTCGTAGCGATCCATGTAACTTTACTGAATTTTTGGAGGAAGACCTCCGCATCATCACCTGGGCTTAGCGGTAACAATCTGCAGTTGTGATGCAACAGCCAGCCCATCAGATAGGTGTAGGGCATCTCTACTCTAGGGAAAACATTCCGATGAGGAGATTGTTGATTAACTCCTCGCCGAAGGTCCTTAAACCTGCATTTATTCGACACACCATGGCTGACAGCAGGTTAATCCTGACTTTAAAAACCAGACGTACTGCTGGCCATAGCACACTTCGGTGGATTCTGTCAACAGTACCAATACCCGGTACAACCCATCTTCTCAACCATAAAGAAAGAAAGCCTGCCAGCAAAGCTCTCCGAGAGATTTTCTGACTACCATATCTAAGGAAGCTCAAGGCTTCAGTTTCGGTAGGAAATTCCCCAGTCTTCGTAGACAGATATTTATTCAGAAATTTGTAAGTAATCATCATATCCCAAACTTTGTTAGAGGGGATTGTCGAATCTATGTTGATTACTGGAGCTTTATTTTCCTGAAACCTTTCTTTGTCTTCCTTGGATATCTTATCTTTATGAAAGAAGAGATAAGTCGTCCACTTGTTGATATACGCCAAATGGGATATACTTTCATGCATCGTGGTACAAATCAGGTAGTGGCACATCAGTTCTTCATATATCTTGATTAACTGAGGGTTAACTCCTCTGATTTCAGTAAGCTCTCTGTTGGAGGGAACGTATTCTTCATATGGGGCTTCCCCCATTGGCAGCTTCGAGATAAACTGCATCTCATGAAGGACAAGACCCATTTTATCTTTCGGGGTGGCAAAAGTTCCAGTTGAACTTATATATATCTCCATCAAGGCCAGAAATAAGTTTCCATTCGGAGGAATACCCTGACTGGTGGAAGCTACCGCTTCATACAAGCCAATATCTTTCAACTCTGCCTCAAAGTTCTTCATCATCCAAAGACTTATCTGGATCCAACTCTGGTTGAATGGAGTCAACCATCCTGGCAGTCTGGGGTTTGTTTGGGGATATAATACAGCAGTCCTCATAAATTTGTTGACAAACATCTGGGTTTGTACTGGCTGTATTAAACCCGAATCTTCGCTAGGATTAGAGCCTGGCATAAGGCCAAAGATAGAAGTAACACCTCCATTGGGAACACTAGCAAAGTATTCCATATCATTGGCATGCTCTCTTTTGAAAACAATTCTACCCGGTCGTCCATGATTGCTGGGAGTCAAATTCTACAACATTTGTCGAGGATGAGTAGCATGGACGAATGCTGACAAAGGATAATCTTTGTCCATATCCGGAAGATACATGGCTCTATCTCCAAATTTGAAAACCCAAGACTCCTTCTTGGGGTGTGTTTGGGATTTACAATCAATGGCATCTCCAAATAGAAAGGCTGGTTTTGCGAAGTGTTATCCATCTAGTGAACTCAACAATTCCCCATTTATCATGGATAGCAACATCCTATCCCCTTGAGCTGCTATCAACTGTGCCCTCTCTACTGGATATTCGGGGTTCGACTGAGGAAATTGGACATGAGATAAATCTTTCATATAGTTCGAACCCACCATGCCAACTGACGATCCGAAAACTTCTGCGAGAGGGTGAACTTGCAAATCCACTGGTAAAATAACAAAAGAGATCAAGTTAGTTCGAAGTTTTTTATGATTACAAAAAGTTATTGAAAAGCTTATGAAGTCTTTGTTCGACAAAGTCTCTCAATGATTGATGAACTTTACGCTACCACATAGTAATATGAGCGTAATACAACTTTTTACGCTGGCATGTTTAAACATGAGCGTAGTTAAGTTTTACGCTAGCACATTAACCGTGGGCGTAAAACCAAATTTTACGCTGACACGTGTAACGTGGGCATATTCTTTTTATCTTTTACGCTAACACGAACAACGTGGACGTATGATGTTGTTTCAGCTTTACGCTAACACGTATAACGTGGGCGTAAAAAGCTGAAAGTTTGGTTTATCTTCTTCTTTCTCAACAGTTTTTTTTTCTAGCCAAAGAATAGGGTTTTACCATCATAGGCGGAGCCACGGCCGGGTTGGGATTTCGTTGTGGCGTTGATGACTGAGTAGGGGTTTTCACATGATCAGTCGATGACGAATCAATGGCTGGTTTCTTCCCCTTGCTACCGGCGGCGGATGATTTCTTAGGAGCCATCAGATCAGAGTTTCGAAGAAAGAAAGGGCAAAGGAATTCAAAAAGATGAGTAAAAGTGTTTTCTCTCTCTGAAAAGACCTATTTATAGAGAAATTCAAAACCGACTGTTGGATGTCCCTATAATTACGTCGACTGTTGGATATTCCTGCTTTTACGCAGATAACGGTTGTGTATCCCAAATTTTACGCTGGCAGATCAAATCTCAACTTTTACGCTTCTATTCAAAGTGTTTCAAATTTTGGAGATATTTGAAAACTTTGAAGGGGGTCTTGTAGGAGCGTAAAAAGTGCTTCAAAGAAAGAATCATCTCATTCTTAAGTGATCTGCTTTACACCTAGTAGAGCGGGTAATCTCTTTACGCCCAAGACTAGGCTAATCACTTTACGCCTAAGCAGGCTGATCATTTTACGCTCGGGTCTACACCCATGATTTTACGCCAAGGACAGAGCAGCCACTTTTATGCTGGACAAAGCTGTCAAATCTCGTATTTAATGCAAATTCTGACATGGAGACATTAATGATGGCATATATCACAAAGGGATTTGACTTTAAACAGAGACCAATGTTGTCGTTTAGTGTGTGGATTGAGCTACTTTACGCTCACACTACGGCTTCTTTTACGCACGAAGATTATACGAGCCTTTACGCTCAACAGTCGACGTGTGCATAAAGTCTATTTGAGCTGCTTTTACGCTCAAGGTTATTTAATAACCACTTTACGCGGGAAGTCTATGTTAAGGCCATTTTATGCTAAATCTACTGCTTTACGCTCAGAGTACATTGGGCTATTTTTACGCCCTATTCTCTTCCACCAGTTTGGAACGTGGTTTGCTTACGTGGCTTTCATGCCACTCTTCTCGAAGAACGTGTGTACATGCATCCTATTCTTACTGAAGTGATGGGACACACGTCAACATATGCAGAGGATGGCTTCGATCATGGGTGGCAGTTGTTAGCATAAAGATGGAACTTTTGCTGAGTTTTTACGCACAGGAGCCCAAGTCTATAAATAGACTTATTTTTCTCATAACAAGAGACAGAGGGAGACAGACAGGGAGAAGAGAGAGAGAGACATGAGAGAATACAGAGATCAGAACTTAGAGATTTTGATTCTCCAGAGCATTCTTCTTTAACTTTTCTTTCAGAACAGAGTGAAGCAAAGCAGGAAAGCATTCGGCCTCGCCATCAGTGCCCAAGTGCGTCGATACCTTTCTGGTGACTTAGTTCTTCCTGTTGTTCTACTTCAAGCAATGATCTTCATCATCATCATATGGTCCAAGGAACAAAGTGATCATTTACGAATCAGACTTCCATAGCAATACTTCCCCAGAATCAAACTTGTACTTTTTATACTTTTTC
This sequence comes from Iris pallida, assembly GCA_029216955.1. Taxonomy (NCBI): domain Eukaryota; kingdom Viridiplantae; phylum Streptophyta; class Magnoliopsida; order Asparagales; family Iridaceae; genus Iris; species Iris pallida. Next base: position 10,106,567 of record JANAVB010035019.1, read on the forward strand.
TCGTTTTATTTTCAAAAGCCAATTCCTTCAAGACATTTTGTTAAGTAAAACATTGACCAAGAGTTGACTTTGGCCTAGATTGACATAGATTCATGTAGAATACATAGTTGGACTTCATTATATCATTTTAGACTTGTTGTGACCTGTGTTGTTCTGATTAGGAGCCAGATACCTCTCCTCGTACAGTACATTTCATCCGGACACTCAGATACAGGAGAATACATTCTCTGATTATTTCATATCCTGCTTAGAATTATTTTCCTGCATTAAATTACTTTACTTGATACTGTCACGTTGGTCACACGGATTAGTACAATATGGATCCCTCCCTGAGATGTTATCCCTTTAGGGAGCATCGGGGTACTCTATGTTTTGTACGTTTCACTTACATGGCGTATCACTATGCTTCTTTGATTCTTTGATCACTTATGACATATACTCATATGATCACAGAGTCTTCTTTGAATTTTTATCCCATTTATTGCGTTTCCCAGAATCCCCATTTATGGGACTACTTTGTACCACCCTTCGGGGGCTTATCACCCTTTGGGGGCTTATCACCCTTTGGGGGCTTATCACCCTTTGGGGGCTTACCACCCTTCGGGAGCTATTACATAGAATCATAACATAACCTGGTTAGATCATTGTGTATTAAATGGGGGTACGGGGGAGTATGAATAGCCATGTGAACAATTCCAAAGTAGAATAGCCATGTACGCATCTTTAGTATAGCCATGTACAATCAAGCCATTCACATGTCGACTTTGTACTATAAATCACTAGTCACTGGTAGCTCTTTACTTATAGTAGATATTTCTATTACAGTTCTCTCTCTCTCTGTTTACATACTGCATTTCTTCAGTATCTATATCTTACTTTACTGCATGATTATATTTTCTAACCTGCTATGAACTGTTGAGATGTACTGTGCTCGCTCATGTCCTGACTGGACCTGTTGAAAATATTACAGAGGACGAGGAGGAGGCCTGTGAAGATACCTTCTACGGGACAACTCTAGCTGACGGCTTTACCCTACTACCTAGACTAGTTTAGTTAGGCTTATCTTCTTATGTTGTCTTGAGACTAGTAGATAGACTTATTTCTGTCTTTGAGATCTGGGTTGTATATATTCTTTCATATTCAGTAGCTGAGATATATACTCTGGATATTTGCTGGGATGTTATCTTAGACTTTCTGATCATCTGTATTTTCCTTGAGTTCTTTATCATATCGTGCTTCTTCTTCCTTAGTTGTGATTGGGTCTATTTTCTGCTATGTCACCCCCACTCGGGGAGTATAAACTACTTAGCTTATATTGTTAGATGTTGTGACCTTGGACAGCGTTCTACTGCCGATACTACGGCGTAGGCTGGGCGTTGTTACGCTCTCGTACCCTCACAGTGGGTGCGGGTCGTGACACGTTTTTAGTGGTGGCCCATGCAGGTCGAGTTTATGTAGTGGTATTCGAACTAGAGTATCACTACAGCCTGCAGTAGGATTAGGATATATATTTTTTGAAGGTACTCAATCACAGTTAGGATGCCTTGAGAGATTCCTTGGACGACCCTTGAGAATCTTATTTAAACTTCAATTGGAAATCCTTCTCCTTGTTTTGTTCGCTCTCACTCCTTGATCATTGAATTTGATTTTGTTGGATCATTGTTGATTTTGATTTTCCTATCGAGATGAATTTTATGGCCTGAGATACGATATTTTTCTGATAACATATGTCGACGGGAATACAGGGATGGTAAAACGTCTACTTGATTATGGAGCTTGTAGTTTATCGCAGCCATATTAGCTGGCATGGCAGAAACATAGAGACCTGACTTCGGATGTACGTATCTTGGTTATGAGATTTGGAATTTCTCGCAGCTATACTAGTCGGCATAGCGAAAATTCCAGACGACATGATTATAGAGGTGCATGCCCCAGTTATGGAATCTATCGTTTATCGCAGCCTTGCTTACTGGCATGGCGAGGACTCTGAGTAACGTGATTTTGGACAGACGCATATGATTATCAGATTGTATCTTGAGAAGGTTTTTAAACATATCATCTCTATCATACCATTCTGTTGTATAAATTGTACCCCATCATCAAATAACTTAGGAGTAGGAGTATGAGTAGGAGTAGCCTAGCTGTTATTATAACCTTGTGTAACTTTTTGCTATAAATTCTTTCTAATTCAATGAATCAATGACTTTGCTAGACCTTGACTTAGATTTGATATTATAACTCTGGTTTCAAATTATTCATTCTTTTAAACAGATAAGCAGAACGGATTTTATCATTATTTTCTTCTTGCCATTATTTCTTGTATTACCTTAGAATATATAATATAGTGGACACAGGTGCTTGCCTGACATGTATGCATGCTACACTTGATTTCCCACCTATCTAAATGCATAATAATATGTTGATGTTAATTTCTCAAATCCCAAAAATTCTAATATAGTACAGTATCAATGACTAGTTCTCTGTTTTCCAGATTAAATTCGTAAATTAATTTTAAATTCCATGTTATTAGTTGTTGTTTACATCACCACACATGTATGTTATATGCGAGGTTTCAATTTTAAAAGATATTGGTTGAGTTTGGTTGAGTTTTGTGTTGAGATTGTCAAACCTGAGACTGTGTACATATTAGCCCTTAAGTTTGAATTCTGAGTGATTAGTCAATTGGCAGTTTTCTTTAATAGTAATGTTTGAGCTGTATACATTGTTGTTTATAGGTGAATAAGTTAGGTTTCATACTCTTACATGTTAGGTTGTGGTTGTGGTAGACATTGAGTTAGTTTTGATGTTCGAATTTCTCCAAATTTTGAAAACTGAGTACATATTAACATTTTTTATATTGCTTTCAATATGTATAGTTCAATTTCAGATTTAATATGTAATGTTGAGCTAAACTGAATGATTGAACCCTTCATTTTAAGTTTTAACCCATGTACACTTGACACTCTACACTAATGTTCATAACTTCCATGAAAACCTAACCCTTCATCTCTATGTTATGTTCATATAGCTATATAGATATATATATATATATATATTTCTATAAACATGTTATAATGTATGTAGATGGAAATAAAATCTCTACCTATCTATACATATAGGTATACTTATATATATGGTTAGCCATGCATGTTATGAGTAAATAGCTTGTGCCTTATAGACTGCTTAACCAATAGGCCATGAATAGTGTAACTTGATAGCTACAGTTGAGACACAGATCCTCTTATGCACTTTCATGTATAATTCACACAAACCATATAACCCTTATATAATGCTAGCTTTTTCCTCTCTAACACACTCTCTATATATACATATTGTGATTGGATTCCATACAATTGACTTTCACTCATTGACTTTTGATTTTAATTTGCTTGAATAGTATCCCTTAATAGATAATTGGTAGTTATCCTTATTATATTTTATTTTTGATAAGTACCAGTTTTCATACAGGCGGGTAGACTGCCTTACAGCCTTGATGATTGTTATTTTCTTTATCCTTTCCAGTATAGTACCCATGACCCGAGCCCGTTGCCTGAGAGAAGCTGCAGCTACTGAGAGTGTGCCTCCACCTCCTACTGTTCAGGAGGTAGTGATCCCTCTATTTGATCAGGGGGTGGTGGCACCTCCTGCCATTGAGGAGGTGGTGGTAGCCTCGCCAGAGAGTCTTCCTTCATCTTCTGTCGTTCAGGAGAGAGCTACAGATTTGCCTGAGACTGAGATCCTTTCCCTACCCCTTGGGATGGTACTCCCTACTGTACCACCCGGAGGTTTGTTACTTGATGCAGCCCAGATGTTTAGATATTTCCAAGAGAGGCTGTTGGAGTCACAGAGAGTTCATGAGGAGGCCATGAGGGAGCAAATCCAGAGGTTGCTACGTCTGCAGGACTCTGTGCTTCTAGGAGGAGAGCCTAGCTCCAAGTGGGCGAGGAGCAGTACCCAGTTCTACCCAGAGTTTGAGGAGTACCCATATATCCAGCCTATATCATCATACCCAGCCCAGTTGTCACGACCCGTTACCCAAATTGTTGGGCCGGGCCGAGCCATGTCCAGCCTACGCTTAAGATAAAGCGCAGTAAGCTGTTCTAGAAATAACAAGATAAGACTAAAATGTGCTAACAGTTCTATAAGTAAAGAAGAATCATAAATGCTCCAAACCCAAAAGTCGTCGTATATAGTAAAATATCCAAGTACAAGTCTGAAATAAAAAACTGGATACATGTCCAGTTACAAAATGATATAGTCTAATACATGTCTACTCTCAAAAGTCTAAGTAAACAAAAGACATCTAGGCGAGGTTCCCCGTAGGAACATCCTCGTAAAGCAGAGCCGGGTCCTCGGCAGTGACTCCATAATACGAATCACAGAGCAACTCCTCCTCAGTAAGTATACCTACAACGTTATCCTGTCAGGACGGGAGCAAGTACAACCTCTACAACTAAAGTACTGAACATATAATGAAAGAGATGTACAACAAGAAACATGGTGTGATAAGTCTATAAACAGGAAATACTGGAAACATGGCCTCATGGTACAACTGGGATCATAGTATCATAGTAACATAGGGAACATGGCATATCATGGTTTAATTGGTCATTTCTACAAATGACCACATATAGTTTAAAAGTTTAAAACCATAGCATGTACGTGAATCGGTCAATAGGTGATTCAGGATGTACTGTGGTACATATCAAGTTTTTCTGGTGTGCCCACACGTGCACGAACGGCATCGGTGTATATCCATACACAAACGCAAGATTCAGAAACATACGGCAAGGTCGCATATAAAATGTCCCCGAGCGCGGTAAGTACATACGGAGAAGGGGGTCATGTTCACGTACACTACTAACAGTTTCCCCTTAACCCGTTTATTTAACATGTGGGAGATACGAGAGCAGTAAAAATATGTGAATACTCAGAGCAGTCTAAAGCATAGTGAAACTTGTACTGAGAACCCGTAAGAAGCATGTGAAGATGTAAGAGCTGTACTAAACTTGGCCGGTACTGAAAGTGATACAACATGTGAAGACATAACTTGCTACCTCAAGGATCAGTCTTTTAACAGGGTTAATACATGTTCTAGCATTAAAAGACAGTAAATGAGTATGTAGATGTACTTGCCTCTAGCAAAACAAGCTGCGATAAAAGTGCTATGGATGTCTGGTAACTCGTCACTGTAGAAATACATACAATAACTTAGCTTTTATACTAAGCTAAAACACTAGGACACTAATTAATTGGTGCTACACGACTTGTGATTGGGCACCTAGCCAAAACGATGATTTGGCACAGGAGACCAATGTGGGGTGACACACTATGTTAACAAACTTTCTAGGGTCTTTATACTAGTGAGGGATGGGGTTCAATACGACTAAAACTCCAAATAACACAAAAAGCTATAAGTCATAATTAATCAATAAATAAATCAAAAGATCATTGTGTTCTAACAATTTTAGAGATAGACAAAAAGCCTAGTTTTTCTTAAAGTAAAGTACTAAAGTGATCCTTGTTAATCATAGAAATTTATTATAATTTTTCTGGAATTTATTAACCAGTACAAATATTTTATAAAAATCAGTTTTCCTAAGTATACAGAAAATGAATTTTGGTTTCTTATGCCAAACTAGTGGCAAAACAGTAAATTAAATACTACAAAAATTATACTAAATTAGCTAACTTAACATAGTATCTAAAAACTATTTTTCCATAATTTTAGCAATACTTTAAGTATTTTTAGAAAATCAAAAACAGCATTGCACACAATAATTAATTATCTGCGTATTTTGTCCATGTATATAATTTGAACCAAAGTTCAAATACAGGACCCAAGGCCATGAATCAAGTCCAATATGACTTGTACAGGTCTTGAATGTGTGAAAACACATTTGAGCCCAAATACCCATGCTAGGCTTGGACACCAAATGGTTGCAGTAATTTAAATACAATAAAAATATAATTTGGTAACAGTCAAAATAAATATTATTATTTTAATATGGTAAAGTTATACATAAAAAAGTATGAACACTATTATATATATATAATTAATTTACACTAAGCTAAGTAAAATACATATAGGAAATAATATATATATATATAGATATAGGGATATTTATATATATAGGAAAATGCTCAACTATATATTATATATATATACAAATATATGTATATATACATATAAGAAAATACTTATCTATATAATATATATATATATATACAAAATTAATGTATACATATACATATAATAGTATATATATAATAATATATATACACAAGAAAATATATATATATATACATAAATATATATGTATACATAATACATATATATATATATATATATAAAATAATGAAGTATACATAAATATATATATATATATATATATATATATATATATATATATATATATAAACAGCAAATATATATATATATATATATATATATATATATATATATATATATATATATATATATAAATATAGTATAGAGAATAATACATATATACATACAAATATATGTATATACATATATATATATATATAATAGAAAAGGAAAAAGAAAAAGGAAAAGAAAAAAGAAAAGGGAAAGGAAAAGCAGCCAGGGCTCGAACCCAGGCTAACAGAGCGGGGGGGGGGGGGGGGAGGGGTTTATTGATTGCGCGCTGGCCAGTGGGCCAGTTGGCCTGCTATGTTAGAGATAGGATTAGGTTAGTTATATTCTGATTAGGTTAGATTATAAATAAAAAAAATATAAATTTTGTCCTGTGTCCAGACAGTTCAGGACACAGGTATCCACGTGTCTTCGCCTAGCACGACACGCACGAGCGTCCAACAACGTGTCCGAGTATGGGACGAGGGTCCCCATGTCCTGGCGAACCACATACGTGGGTTCGAGACACGAAATGTCACGAAAAGCGACTGACACGTACGTGTCCGATGTCGAACGGGCTTTTCGGGGCGGCGATTTGGGCGGAGACGGCGTCGTGGCGGTGGCGCTTGGGTGGCGCCGGGATCAGCTCGTCGAGACGAGCCGGATGGTGGTGGTGGTCGGCGACGAGGAGGTCGATCGGAGTGGCGGTGGGGTGTTGCCGGGGCTAGGGTTTCGGGGAAGAACTGGGGGAGAAACAGGGCGGTGGTCGGTGGTGGTGCGTCGTGGTGGTGGTGGATGGGTTGGGGGGGTCTGTGGGGGTTTATATAGGGGGTTGAGGTGGTGGATTTGGCCGGGAAAGGCGGGGGCAGGGCGGCGTGTCGGTCGGGCAGCGGGGGTCAGCGGGGGTGGTTGAGAGGTGGAGGAGAGAGAGAGAGAGAGAGCTGTCGGTCGGGGGGGGGGGGTTTGGGTAAATTGCAGTAGGGTCCCCTAGAATTAGGAATTTACATAATAGGTTTTCCTAGGGCTAAATGCAAATTAGGATTTGCATTCCTTAATAAATAACAATTCATTTATTACAAATCAATATAAAAACAATTCTAATAATTGCAAAACCATATTAAAACAATTCTAATATTACAAAACTACATTAAAACATTTCTAAAAATTACAAAATAATATTTAAAAAATTATATATTGATATTTTTGGTATTTAAAATTCATTTAAAAATTCTAGAAAATTCCTAAAATTATATTAAATTATTTTTAAAACCAATAATGACATTTAATAATTAATTAATACTAGTTTAAAAATTTTGAAAAATTAGGGGCTTACACCAGTCTCCTGTCTAGCAGAGACCAGCTGAGCCAGAGCCTATCTGTGCCTACTGTAAGAAGTCTGGACACAGATGGAACAACTGTAGAAAGAGACTAGGATTGTGCCTATTCTGTGGTTCAGCTGCACACTGGGTGCAGCACTGCCCTGAGATACCTGCCCCAACCAGGGCCCTACTTCCAGGAGGGAGTTCTAGTTCTCAGACCTAGCTGGAGGTGAGTTTTGACCTAACCTTAGTATTTCTTTTTGAGAATTTTGATGCATGCCATGCTTGAATGATTTGATACCTTGTGATTGCCTAGTACTGTAGCATGGTTGGTATAACTAGATGAGACCCCAGACTGATATTGCATGCCATGACCCCATAGGTTATACTTTTTAACTATATGATTTAAATAGGTATCTGAGACTATGATTGCTGGGGGGCTTAACCTAGAAGGGGTACGATCACCTTAAATTTCGAGGATGAAATTTTTATAAGGTGGGTAGGATTGTAACACCCAGTTTTTCCAGAAGAGGGTAATTTTGAAATTTTGTAATTATAATTAAATTTAATATATATTATTTGGAATTTATTATATTTATTAGAATTAACGTGATTTTTAGTGATTTTTAGTATAATTGATTTTGGTGTCTTAGTTGACTTTGACTAGTGTTGACTAGGAGACTAACCTAGAGACTAACCTAGGTCATGACCACTTGGTTAGGATAAGTAACCTTAGCTTGACCTAAGTTAGTGAGGGTTAACTCATTGAAACTTGTTTGGAGAGATTAGGAATTGATTAGGCTAGAATGGCTTATGATTTCATAAGTCATGACTAATGACTTAAGCCTTAAAGCCCATAGGCCCACACCATGTAGCTAACCCTAACCCTAATCAGCCCATGGCTGGTCATAATAGTCTCCCCCATCCTATTTAATACCCCTCAAAGTTAGGGCTAGCCTCCATTAGGAATTTTGTGCAAGTTTAGAAAGAGGTGAGTCTCCATCTTCCCTAATCCCTAGAAAATCCATTTTAATTCATTTTTCCTCCAAACCAATTGCATTAGGACCTAATTTTACTGTTCTTACTATTGGTAATAAGTATTTTTAGCTTGGGAGCACATTGGAGGAGTTTGGCCATCAAGAGGAACACCTCTCTTTGAAGCTTTTTAAAGGATTTGACACATATAGGTAACTTTCAATCTCCTCCATAGAATCTTGATTTTATTGCATATTTAGGGAGCCCTAGACCAAACCTAACTGTAGGAATAGGAAGCCCTAAAATTTGTGTCCATTTCGTATCCTTTTGGGACACGTATCAGTGACACATACCAAGTGTTTGATGAAATGCCCCAATGGGCATTTCGTGTATTTTTAGGAAAGTGTTTGAATAGAAAATTAGGGTTTGATGTCGCTTCCACATTTTTGGTGTTTTTTTGTAGTCTTAGTGTCGTGTCGAGTCCAAACGGACACGCGAACACAGGGTCGTGCGCGCACGTGCACGGGCATTGTGCATGCCCTGCACTTCGGAGGATACAACGCGTCGGACACTGCTCCCCGACACGTGAGATTTGACTTATGACTCGGGGCCGACACTGACACGGGGCTCCCCAAGTTTCAGAGCCCCACGAGTCATGTCGGACACGCACAAGCGTGCGCACGGGAAGTACACTATTTCAGTCGGCTGTCACTTTTGATCACTGACACGCGTGTCTTGTGTCGCGTATACACAACGTGGACACATGGCAGGGTGTCCTAGCCCTAGCCCTAGTCTTGGTCGACACGTGGACACAATCGCATGGGTTGTGTCATATCGTGTCGTGTGTACGGACACCGTGAACATGTGCACGATGATTGCACACTGCTGTGTCCAATTTTTCCTATTTTGGGTTTTATATTGATTGGACACGTTTGTGTCCACTTTTGTGGACACAAACACATCACATGACATGTACACATTGTGTTTATACTTTACCAACCTTAAATTTAGTATTTTAATCTAATTTTTATTGTTCAATTCCCATTTCCCTATTTTACTGATATCCTACATAGCTATCCCTATTTTGTTCTGTTTCCAGATTTTTTATATGGATTTTAGCTTTGATTTTAACCTAGTTAATGCTGTTAATTAGTGTAGATTAAAACTCTAATATGTTCACCTAGTTGTTATCTAATGGTATGCTGAATTTGGGTTGATTTGAAACTGTTTTTGTTCAGAAATCTGGGAATGGGAATTGAGAACTGTTTAAATGGTATATATGTGTTAATATGAATTGTTGAACTGTTTTGATTCAATGTTTAAATCTGAGTTTGATTTGGGGACTGTTTAAACTGTTTGTTTTAGTTTCTATGAACTGAATTGAGGGGAGGGGGGTTTTCCTATGTATTAAAACTGAGTTGTATGGACTGTTTAAACTGATTTTGGGTTGTATTAAATCTGAGATTGAAGGGGGCTGTGCACATTATTTTCCTCACTGTTTTTATGTCACCTATACACACCAATGTCTCAAGTCATAATATCACACTCACATGTCTATGTACACACACACATGTCTAGCCTAACACACAGGATTACCTATACATGCTTTCATGTATCTCACCTTCATGCCTCACTTGACACCACACTGTCCTCTTGACAGTTCACCCTCACACCCTCATTCTCATGACACACACACACCACAACATTCCCCTTCCTATCTCTACATACGTTCCTATTTCATATATACATGTATATATGTGAGATGTGATATATATCCTATATATTATATAATATGTGTCCTATCATATATTATATATAAATATGGTTGTATGGTACACATATAGTAGTCTATAGGTTATGTATTTTCTAAGTTATATGATATAATAGATCAATGTGTGTATTCCTATATTAGATTATATAGTTATATTTATGTGTGTATTAAATATAGATATATTGTCATGTGTGTAATGTTATGGTTTGGTTGGTTCATTAGGCATGGTATTGCCTAATTAGCCTATGGCCTAGTCACTTAGCCTATGGCCTATCTGTGTCAGTTTAGGGCTTAGATTAGACTTGTGTAGTCTTGTTAGACTTAGAATAGACTAGCTAGACTAGTATAGACTAGTTTGACTTAGTTTGACCATAGTTGACCTAGTTTGACTTCTAGGGTTGACCAGAGTTGACCAAGAGTTGACTTTGGCCTAGATTGACCTAGATTCATGTACAATGCATAGTAGGACTTCATTATATCATTTTAGACTTGTTGTGACCTGTGCTGTTCTGATTAGGAGCCAGATACCTCTCCTCGGACTGTACATTTCATCCGGACACTCAGATACAGGCGAGTACATTCTCTGATCATTTCATATCCTGCTTAGAATTATTTTCCTGCATTAATTTACTTTACTTGATACTGTCACGTTGGTCACACGGATTAGTACAATATGTATCCCTTCCTGAGATGTTATCCCTTCAGGGAGCATCGGGGTACTCTATGTTCTGTGCATTTCACTTACATGGCATATCACTATGCTTCTTTGATTCTTTGATCACTTGTGACATATACTCATATGATCACAGAGTCTTCTTTGAATCCTTATCCCATTTATTAGGTTTTCCAGAATCCCTATTTATGGGACTACTATGTACCGCCCTTCGGGGGCTTATCATCCTTTGGAGGCTTATCACCCTTTGGGGGCTTATCACCCTTTGGGGGCTTACCACCCTTCGGGGGCTGTTACATAGAATCATAACATAACCTATTTGGATCCTTGTGTATTAATTGGGGGTACGGGGGAGTATAAATAGCCATATGAACAATTCCAAAGTAGAATAGCCATGTACGCCTCTTTAGTATAGCAATGTACAATCAAGCCGTTCACATGTCGACTTTGTACTCTAAATCACTAGTCACTGGTAGCTCTTTACTTATAGTAGATATTTCTATTACAGTTCTCTCGCGTAAGACATTGTGTGGCACGAGAATTAACAGCACAGAAGACCTAGTCAAAGGTGCAAGTAGTTGAGTTGTGCCCATGTGCAACCTGGCTAGCTGGCGTCACCCGATCAACTTTTTAGCAGAGTGACATGGCGCGCAAGCCACCAACTTTGCAGAGCGTGCCCACTATACTGCCCACAACCACGTGCATCTCAATCAAACGATGCCACACGTCCACAACGGTTGGTACAACCGCTCGCACAAGTTGTTACATTGTGCCCATGCGCAACATGATGAAGCTCGCGCAAGGTGATCAAACAGTATTCAGAACAGAGTGATGTGGCGTGCAAGCCACTAACTTTGTAGAACGTGTCTACTACACTGCCTACGACCATGCGTATCTCAATCAAACGATGACACATATCAACAACAGTTGGTGCAACCGTTCGTGCAAGTGAACAGGAGGCGCACAACCTGAAGTGTGCACAACCCAGAATAACTACTAAACAGTTATTTCAAGAACCCTATAAATAGAGTTTTAAATCAGTTCTAAATCATCACGAATGATCATAATCTCCTGCTAAAGTGCTGTTGCATCCTCTAGAGGCTCGTGTCTTCGATATCACATCGTCCAAGGGATAAAGTGATCGTCTTTTGATCAGATTCCTATAGTTATACTTCCCCAGAAATCAATTGTACTCTTGTACTCTTTTCTAAGTTTGTAAAAAAAAAACTTTTTTGTTTTTGAAAACAAAATGGCGAATCTGCTGGGGACGACTTTCTACTCCGACGAGAAAGTGACAACTCAACGTGATACCGCGTCGATCGGCAAGACGCAGAAGACCCTGGTCGTTCAAGTCGAACAGACAGCCTATGAGGCCATGATCAATGCTGGGGGTGCCAAGCGCACTATTGCCACTGCTAAGAGCAAGACACGCTCTGCCTGGACTCCTATGTCCTCGACGACACAACCTGCTGCCTCTGCGCAACTTGCTCCCATCACTGCCCTGGTACAACCTAAGGAAAACAGTCTTTTGGATAATCCTTCCACTTCTCCGATTCTAAAATCGAAGGAGTTCGTCTTGACACACTGCTATCCAAAACAAAAAAAAGTGCCCTTTGGCCTTTTTTTTCCTGGCAGCCTGTGCCTGTTTTTGCCTCTGCGCAACTTGCGCCCATATCTGCCATGGCACAACCTAAAGGAAATAGCCTTTTGGCTACTTCCTCTGCTCCTCCAGTTCTGAACTCAAAGACAAATATGTCCAGTACCTTTGCTGGACAAAACAAAGGAAAGCGCTCTTTGGCCTTTTCTTCCCTGGCACAACTTGTACCTGCTCCTGCTCTGGCGCAACTTGCACATAATTCTGCACTGGCGTAACCTATGCCTATTCCTGCTCTGGTGTAACTTGCACATATTTCTGTATTAGCACAACGTAAAAGGAAATATTGTTTAGTGGTTCCCTCTTCGTCATCAAGTCATAAACATGCCAGAAAATTATTAAATCAAGGAAAACGCTCTTTGGCTTTTCCCCATTCTGTTCGAGTCGTTGACTGGATGGAAAGTACTGCTGATTGCGCTTTTGTGCCTCTCAACACAAAAGTGGATTCAGATAGAAATCCTACTCTCCTTAACAGAGACAACCAAACCTCTGTCAGGAAAATGGGTTCTATTCAGAATGAACTTTCCACAAAAAAGGGTATTATGCCTACTCAAAAGAGGTTAGGGCAGGATCTACCGACCCTACATATCTCAAGATCCCGATAAGGCAAACTGCTAGTATCTCAAGTAGATGCACAAGTAGCACCCCTGTTAGACTTGCGCTTCTATATCAACAGGTGCCAATCAAGGTCAACGTCAGGAAAATGTAAAATGTATCAAGTGCAACTTGCACCAGTTGCTAACTTGCACCAAAGGAAGAATTCTGAGGTAAAAAATCCTATGACTTATGCTAACCAGCTTAGCACATCCTTGTACACTCAAGGTATGGGACACCTCAAAAATAGGAACCATGTCACGAATATCGTTAAGGACTACATTCCTGCAACGTCTTCTCGTCCTGTTAGTGATCTCAGTAAACTCTTGATACAGAAGCAAAAAATTTCAAATCCATCATGTCCAACGGTGGTCCAACAGCAAGAACATCATTGCAATCACCACCATGAAGTTACCATCAAATGTTGCTGTCAGTCAGCTAAACGGTCTGTCTTTGATCGTTTGAATTATGTTCAGACTCCTGAACCTATCCTAGTGGACGAAGATGAACTACTCTATGCTCCTGTCAACATGGCATCTCGAAGCACTGGGGTGGAAAACTTCCAAGACGTAATGCATCCCGTAATCCCAGTAAACAGTACTTAGATCGGATTCATAAATCCGACAAAGGAGTATTCTAATATACTAGGTTAAGAAGCCGAGACACAATCGGTCAAAGGAATCTTCCTTCCAACCAAGATTCTCTCAGTCAACAGGACACCCCTATCACTTATTCTGGGTTGATACCTTATATGACTTTGATGCTGATAGTGAAAGTTCTAGAAAGACCATCTTTTCCACTAGCTCATCTTCAATAGCTAGAAAAGTGACTGCTTGTGTCACCACAGAAGATCAAGATATTTCTAGTTCTAACAATCAAGAGCAAAGAATTGCTGTTTTGGAGGCTAGTTTGAAGATCATGGATGAGATGATGACAGGCATGCATGCTGTCATTATGGCACAACATACAGTTCCACCAGACACGAATCTGATTACGACTTAAGAACCTGTAACAACATCAGCTCCCATCAATATTGAACTGGGGGTACAGTCTCCTCACTCTGCTTTCATTCCTGTGCAGGCTATTCCAAGTCAATCTGGTACCGGGGGTGGTACTTACCATGCAGTACCTCCTCCTAACATATTAAATCAATCCACTGCTCCACAATCAATGAGAGATACCAATGAGGCCGTAAAACTTTTACGTACTCAATTCGAAGCTTTTAAACAGAAAGATGGCTTGCAGAAGCTTGGGATTAAACTGCCCTATCCCATAGAATAGAAAGAAGTCCAATTTCCTCCTAAATACAAAACCCCTACTATTATGCTGTTTGATGGCAGCACATCGCCAAGTCAATACCTCAATCACTTTGAAGTAATGACTGATCAACTTCAACCAAATGATGCTCTTCTTACTAGAGTATTTGTTGGCTGTTTAGCTGGTGCAGTAAGACTGGTATCATAGTTTACCAGATGGTTGTATAACCTCTTTCTCTGGCTTCAAACAAATGTTCTTGGAATAATTTTATGAGGGAACCAACGACATGACTATGTCTGCTCTCATCAAAATCAAACAACGATATAATGAAACTACCGAACATTTCATTGAACGATTCTGTCGTGAAGCACTCAAAATACCTATCGAAACTCCAGATGCTTTTAATATAGACACTTATAAATTAAACATGTTGCCTATAATCAGTATATGGACGGGATCAACACAGATCTAGGACTGGCCTTCCTTCATAGTGAACGCCAAAACAGCAGAAGAGAGCGCTGACAAGTTCAAACAATTAGGTATTCAAATGCCTAATCTTGCAAAAGATGAACATTCTGCAACCAACACTGGCGGTCGTCAAAACAATCGCAAAAGCAAAGAGACTTTGGCTATTAATCTCAAAGGCAAGGAAGTTCTAGCTATCAATGTAAGTCAGCCAACATCTACCCCAACAGCACCACCGCAAAGGACACTACGTCCAAAAGAAGAATACTCTTCTGATGAAGATGATATCATGAGTATCTTTGATTGTCTGATCAAGAGCAATAAACTTCAACTGCCAGAACCAAAATGGCCAGAGAAAGTTGGTAAGACTGACCATCCTAAATATTATATTTACCACAGATTTATTGGAGATCCAACTCGAGCATGCTATGTGCTCAAGTGTAAAATTTAGGAGATGGTCAATTTTGATGCAATTACTCTCCAACAAGACGAGAAAACTGTAACGGCTAACGTTGTCTCTCTACAGTTTGAAGATTTTCTGGCTCAACTTGTGTAGGACGGCGTCATCCCTATCCCGAGAACTACTTTGGAGATTGTTAATCTTTCACCTGTACGAACTGATGGTCTTATTCCTCTGTCTACTGACAAAGGGGAAATTATGTAGATCCAAGCAGATTTAGTGGCTGACTTTGAAACACTGTCTTCCTCCACCAAGTCTAAGAAGGCCACTAAACATAAATCATGTCATATGATTTCGTTGGGTGAACATTGTCTTCTACCTCTAACTGCTACCTTCAACTCGACAGCAGATAATCCTTCTTCTTCTTTCCCTACTGAGACAATATTGTCAAAGTTAGAAGCCAAATATCAACCAGCTTTCCATCTGTATAGTCTACAGTATAGTGAGCTAATGACAAAAATGGGATATGATCTACAAAAGGCCTCTAGTTTGAACCATAAAAAGGGATCCTTTGTACCTCTTTCTCTATGTCTTTCACACAACCAATCTCGGATTGGCTTAGATTACTGGACAAACTCTTCATCTTTCCAAAAGAAACCTTCCAGAAATAAGATACAGACAAAGAGTTGCAGTATGGTGTCCTTCGAACACGTATCTGAAGAAGAAGCCTTAACTGGTACCAAGTCTGGAAAACCTTACCTAAGAGACTATTCAGAAGGTCAAGAAAACCCTGCTCTAGCTCTGGAGGCTCCTTAAGCATCATCTTCTCCTACTGTTAATGTTCCATCGGCTTCATCACCTCTAATAGAGCTAACTCTTCCCAAATCGACGACAGCCAATAAAGGGAAATAGCCTGTCCATTTTGATAAAGTATTGAAGAGACTACAACTTTGGGACTCGAGAAGCCGTATAACTTTGATATACTGGCTCAGCTGGCTAGTATCCCAGCAAGATTGTCAATTTTTGAGCTACTCCGTCTTTTGAAGAAAACTCGAGAAACGTTGAGTGAAGCTTTGATGCAAGCTGATACTTGTCTAACATTCCAGAGGAAGCCAGAGGAAGAGCCAATAACATGCCTTCATTGTCATAGTGTGATGCAGCTGATGCCAAACATCATCCTTACACAAGATTATATGTTGTTAGAAGATAATCGTAATGACAAACCCCTTTACTTCACGAGATATGTCGATACCATGAAGGTTGATCGCATTTTGATCGATCCTGGGTCTGCACTTAGCATCATGCCAAAGACTGTACTAGATGTGATAAAGATTCATGTACATAATCTTTCAACAACCATCACGACAATCCTGGGATTCAATTCTGGAAGAAGTTAACCTTTGGGAAAGATTCGTCTAAAAGTTCAAATAGTCAATCTTCGTACGAAGGTTACTTTCTACGTGATCGATAATTATGGCTCTTATAATACTTTGCTGGGAAGACCCTTTCTGCATGAGCATAACATTGTACCATCCAGTCTACATCAATGTTTCAAATATGTAAACGTCAATAGAGAGGTCCAAAAGGAAGTAGCCGACCTAAATCCTTTCAGGGGCATTGAAGCCTATTATACTAACTCTTGGATGTAAAAGGAAGAGTTTATGAGGGTTGTATTGGCAATGGATAGTGAGGAAGATCAAAAAGATACTCCAAAAGATGTTCTCATGATCCCCGTCAAAGGATGTACTATTCGTCCCTCTTCTTCTCAGACGTTGACAATACATCTTTCCTCTCAAAATAAATAGCCTCTAGCTGTAGAAAGGGAACAAGAGGAGAGCATCCCTTCTGAGCCTCTAGTTATAGACCTTCGTCGTAACAAACCATCACCTACTCCTCCTCTGGTTATCAACCTTACTAAGCCTTCTGTTAAGGCTAAGAATCCTCCTTCTCCTCCTCTGGTTATCAACCTTACTAAGCCTTATATTAAGGCTAAGAATCACGTTATAAATGATGATGTACAAATCAATAAAGTAGCATCTCCTTTACAGTATATTGATGTTCTTTATTATACTCGATGTTATTTAAAAATGTTAGATAACTTCGAACCACTTACCATAGGAGCAGTTCAAGCTTCCCAAAATAAAGTATGGCTCGAGCCAATGCAGGACTCCTTCTTCTTAGTTCCTTCCAGAAAGAAAGATAAACTTCATATACTTTTTAGTAAAGGAACAAAACAGAAAATCATGTCCGATAGTGAAGAAGAAAATCACGATAACGAAAGACTTCAACTACGTCATTATAGTTAGCAATCAAAAGATATCATTCAAAAGATGGTCTATAATTTTAAAGCTGGTCTCAATGGAGGTAAAGGAAGACGAACTCCTATTCGTATCCCTGCTCCAAAAGGAAAATCACAACAATATTACAGCAAAATAAAGCGGGGATTAGGTTATACTTCACCAATTCCAACTCCAGAAGCCTCTGAATTCGATGGAGAAGAATGATCTAACTCTTCTAATTTTGTCTCATGGGATTCAGACACCAGCGTAAGGCAAGTACATCGAGTGACTCTATCTTCCAATATGGTAACTGTCGAGTTCTCGGAAGACGACGAAGACATTACCGAAGCCTCTGAATCTGATCCTTGGGAATAAAGAATGGATACTCAATAGGAGCTTCGCTTTGAGCAACGTGAGCCACCCACCGAAGATTAGTTGGTTCAAGTCAATGTTAGAGATAAAACTTCCCCAAAACCAATATTTGTCAGCAAAAGCCTCCCTGAAGTTGATAAACAAGAATTGATCCAACTTATTAGGGAATACATTGATGTATTTTCTTTGAGCTATGAAGACATGCCGGGATTGGATCCTCAGATCGCTACCCATAAGCTCAATATTCTGCCGAATACGAAGCCAGTCAAGCAGCAACAACGTCAATTTCGACCTGACATAAAGGATGCCATAGAAGCTGAAGTCAAGAAACTCATCGCCTGCGGTTTCGTCAGAGAAGAACAACATCCAGACTAGGTGGCTAATGTTATCCCAGTTTTGAAGAAAACAGGAAAAGTCCGAGTCTGCATTGACTTTAGAGACCTTAATGAAGCTTGTCCCAAGGATGAATTTCCTCTTCCGATCACTGATGTCGTGATTGACAATACTTGCGGATTTGAACGCATGTCTTTTATGGATGGATTCTCAGGATATAATCAAATCAAAATGCATCCAGAAGATGAGAAATATACATCTTTTCGCACTTCTCTTGGAGTCCATTGCCACACTGGCATGTCATTTGGTCTTAAGAATACTGGTACAACTTATCAGCGGGCTATGAGTACTATCTTTCGTGATCATTTACGAAGGACTGTTGAATGTTATGTTGATGATATTGCTGTCAAAAGTCGTCTAAAGGAAGACCATATTCAAGACTTGAGAAATATATTCGATCTAATGTGCCAGCATCAACTTAAGAAGAATCCCACCAAGTTATTCCTGGGAGTCTCTAGTAGCAAATTTCTCGGATTCGTCATTACCTCTAAAGGTATACATGTTGATCCCGAGAAGATCAAAGCCATTCAAGAGATGCGTCCTCCACGTAACCTAAAAGAGCTATGAGGATTCCAGGGACGGCTTGTGTATATCAGGAGATTCATCTCAAATCTCTCTGGATGCTGTAGACTGTTCACTCAACTCATGAAAAAATATGTCTTTTATTTGGACTGAAGAATGTCAACAAGCATTTGAAGACATAAAGTGGTACTTGATGAATCCTCCAGTTCTAGGAATACCCTTCCTGATGTATGTTCGAGCAATGGACCATTCCCTAGGTGCTTTATTAGCTCAGAAGAATAAAGACGGTCATAAACAGGCTATCTATTATCTTATTCGTACAATGATTGGAGCTGAGCATCGATACACCCCAGTGGAAAAAGAATGTCTAGCTTTGATATTTATTGTTCAAAAGACAAGGCATTATATCACTGGACAAACTATTCATGTTATTTTTAGAGTTAACCCTCTCCGGGTCCTGATGAAGAAGCCCAGTACACTCAATTCCAGGCTTGCAACATGGGCCATATTTTTAGCACAATATGATATGTTTTATGTTCCTCAAAAGTCTGTTAAAGGTCAATCCCTTGCTGACTTTATGGCAGCTCATCCAGTTCCCGAATCGTCTAAACTCTATGACGAGATTCCAGATAAAACTTTGGAGTCCAATATGATTTCAGAAGAAATTCTTACATAGCGTTTATTCTTTGATGGTGCATCAAGAATTGGACCAAAAGGTGCTATTATTGCTGGAGTTGGAATCGTCCTCGTCTCACCAGAAGGGTTAGCTATTCAAAAAGCTTATTCTTTAGATGAGTCGTATTCCAATAACGTGGATGAGTATAATGCCTTACTCATCGGTTTCCAACTAGCTAAACAATTAGATATTGAGTATCTTGAAGTCGACAGAGACTCCAAACTGATTGTCAACCAAGTTAGAGGCACGTATGAAGTTCGACATCAAGATATGGTCCCATATCATGATGCAGCGATCAGGATGGCTACTTCATTCAAAGGCTTCTTCATCGAGCATGTACATCGAGCATGTAATACAAAGGCTGATGCACTCGCTAATCTTGCAGCAATGTTAGAAATTCCAGTTAGAATGCAACAAATGATCGTCATCACTAATAGAGAGTTATTTGGCGTCGAGAATAACTTAAATATTGAAGTCAACAACTCAAACATGGAATTCAATAATTCAGTTGAAGTTTGTACTATTAGTAAAGATTGGAGGGCTCCTTTTATAGACTTTGTGGT
Source organism: Iris pallida (assembly GCA_029216955.1). Lineage (NCBI taxonomy): Eukaryota > Viridiplantae > Streptophyta > Magnoliopsida > Asparagales > Iridaceae > Iris > Iris pallida. The sequence goes on from JANAVB010035019.1 coordinate 10,126,859, forward strand.
CCATGATATCTTACCCGAAGATCCTAAGGAGGCTACAACAATTCGTCGGCGGTCACTCAGATTCTATTATAATCACGCTACAAAGACACTCTATCGACGAACGTTTGACGGCTTACTTCTACGCTGTCTTGCAGGAGAGGAAGCAAAACAAATACTTCGTGAAGCTCATGATGGTGTTTGTGGTGCACATCAACCTGGTCCTAAACTACAGGATCGAATTCGCCGTATGGGCTACTATTGGCCCTCGATGGTATCTGATGCGATCGAGCATGCAAGAAAATGCCGAGCATGTCAAATCTATGCTGACTTCATCCATCAACCATCAGAATTTCTTCACCCGACGGCAGCATCTTGGCCCTTTGAAGCTTGGGGCATGGATGCCATTTGTCCTATTAACCCTTTCTCATCTCGAGGACATCGGTTTATATTGGCCATAACTGATTAGTTCTCAAAGTGGGCTGAAGCTATACCTCTAGCTGAAGTCAAGACAAGCAGTGTTATCAATTTTATTAAGCATCATGTGATCTACAGATTCGGTGTTCCTCAGCGAATCATTCTTGATAATGGACCATAATTCATCAATCAGAAGTTCACTCTATTATGCGATGACAACAGGATCAATGATATTGCTTCTACAGCTTACAATCCTGCAGCTACCGGGTTGGTAGAAGCATTTAACAAGACCATCATCAAACTCCTCAAGAAGTTTGTTTCTACCAACAAACGGAACTGGAGTGAAAAGCTTGGAGAATATCTGTGGACTTACCGTACTACTATATGTACTCCTACAAGCTGCAAACCATTATTTTTAGTATATGGATGCGAAGCCGTCTTATCATTGAAAATCTATATCCCTTCTCTAAGGATTGCCATTGCCAATGAACTCACAAGCGAAAACAATGATCGTCTGAGACTTCAGAAGCTTAAAGCGCTTGACGAGAAATGGCTCCTAGCTCAGTAACATATTAAGTTATACCAAGCTCGTCTATCAAAAGCCTTCAACCGTAAAGTCAAAGTCCTAACATTTCAGAAAGGAGAACTAGTTCTAACAGTCAGACGTCCTATGACTATGACGCACATGAGAAAAGGCAAATTTGAAGCGAAGTGGGAAGGACCCTATGTTGTAAGCAAAGTTTACTCCAACGGAGCTTATCAATTGACTGGCATAGATGGTCAAGTTGCCATGATGCCCATTAATGAAAAATTTCTAAAGAAATATCCTGTTTGAAGACAAAGAGATATCAACACAGAGAATCAAAATACAAAAAAATTCCTTTTATTGCATAGTTCAAATAAAAGAAAATACATAAAATTAACGAGGACCAGGGCCCTCCTGATCGAAGACAAATTTCGCAAGGGGCTCGAATACATTATTGTTGGATGACACCAATAATTCACATGTAGCTTTCCTCAGAGCTTCTTCCTCGGCAGTACTCCCAGGCTCTACCAGTTTGGCGAGAATGCCCTACTTTTGTTCAGGAACAATCAAGCTTTCTCCTACTTCTGGTTGAGTAGGCGGCGGAGGCTCGTCGGAAGGAGTGTCGAGTGCGGCTTCGATCTTCGGGATGACTTCCGCCTCCTTAGGTATATCTTCTGAAGACATTTGCACATAAAAAAGGGTGAATAATATTCTCAGAAAAGTTCCACACTATTTATAGACAGAAAGGCCAAATATTCTGTCTTAGGAATCGAAACAACCTTTCCTCGAAAAGGCATGTTCGTTCATTCATCTCCTTTCATCTCGTGAAGTGGTCTTCATTTATTCTCTGTCTCGAGAACTGAAGCGACCTTTCCTCGAAAAGGCATACTTATTCACTCATTAATCTTTTTAAAGCCTACAATTATTATCTCGTAAATAAAGCTTCAGATAATAAATACTCAAAATCCTCGTGGAGTCCATCCAAATCATCAAATACTGTCTTTTGAAACCCAGCTGTTTTTAAAAGGTATCTCTTCTTTATGATAAATATGTATTATCATAGATATCATCTTTTTAGACATGATATCATGTCTTTAAGTCCCAGCTGACTTAAAGATTATTAATAGAAAAATGAATTCACGTCTACATTACCTCTGAATTCTATTTTTTATACCATCACATCAAAACAAGTCATAAAGGAGAAAAAAATTATTCTTTATTCCTTCTTTAAAAATATAGATACATCTTAATGGAAATCTATTACATCTCAGATTTTCATTCTAAATATAACAAATAGAGGTCTATTACATCTTTAGATCTCCTTATTGGTGCCAGATCCTTGTTGACTCAACCTGAAGCAGCGAGCAAGGCAACGGAATCAACTCTGGTCTTCTCTCTCATAAAGATGAGATAAAAACGATATAGTACAACAGCTTGATGAAAAGTTGCTGTCAATACAACTAGTGGAGAAAAGACGACCCTTCGTTAGAAGTAGGAATGAGATCACCCTTGTAATACGATTCCTAATTCTGTGTCTCCACCGTCCAACTCTCATGTATAAAGGCCCTTCCTACCATCTCAAGGAAGCCCTTTTAAGCATGAAGAGTTCTGAGCTCTTTGATGTGTGTGTCAAAGTGGTTCAACTTCATAGCATCCAGGATCATCGATACCGGTTCTGGGAATTTTTGTCAGTTGGTCCCCTGCAAACATCAGAAAGAAGAGAAGAATACAGTAAATGTTCTTTTTTTTCTCGCAACTATTTATATGCAATTGAAGCTGAAATGTTATGCGCGTCCATAGGCATATATTTTGGAAAGAAATGCTACGTATTATTCAGAAGTTGATGTTGTCAGAACCGAGAAAGTACGGGATATATCAAGACAGTTACACAACAAAGCTCGCATATGTCCAAAATCGAGACGTGTCAACACAGTTACACGACAAAAGTTCAAATGTGCCAGGATCTATAAAGTCAAACTGTTTTTCATTTCAAAATGAAAAGAAAAAAAAAAGAAACACTACAAGCCACTATGGCCATTATGTAAAAATGACGATCTCATGTCACGTCATTTCTTCTTTCCACCATCAGCCTGACGCTAAGTAGCGCTCAACTCCTCTATATTGTGGATCCCCGAACGATACATCAGATGGAGGAATGCTTTCCTTTGTTCCAATGTGCCACGATCTTTGAAAGACGATGGCCCACCTTGGGAACGAACGAAGACTCTTTGGGTCAGGCCAAAGCAGTTCAGGAAGTTCTCCGCCCTCAGGGACGGGTCGGCTTCCAGCAGATACCCCATAGGCACAGAATTTGACTTCTCTTCAGAAGCCTCTCCATCGACAGTGAGGTTCGCCTTCTTCTTCATTCTTCATTCTCTCCTTGGGTGCGATAAGAATGAATGAGGATGAAGGATTGCAACCTCATACCCATATATACAGTGAAGGACGGCTCCTGCCGACTCTTCATCGTCCCAATAAATGGGTGCATAACACTTAACGAGGGAGAAAAGAAAAAGATGTTTCAAAAAAGGGCGCCCTTTAAATAGGTTCATCGTTGGGAATGAACCGAGTATTTAATGCTCTGTTCAGTCGGGCTGCGCGACACTCACATTGTACCGCACTCAGCTTGCGTGGCCATCAGGTTGTGCAACAATCATGTTGTATCGTACCTTGTCGTGCAATGCGTCAAAATTGTACCAAAAAATACAGCACAAATTTTGAAGCATCGTGCAACATTGGTCAACAGCAACCAAACCCTAAAATAGGAGGCACAAGTTATGAGTTACGCCCCACTCTAAAAAGAGTAGGTACACTATGTTAGGAGCCGGTCAAACCCTAAATAGGGTAGTCAATGATCGGGTCTATGATCAAGTGCTTACCTTTCTTGGTCGTGTTGGCTATCTCCCGACATGACGAGGGTAGAGCTCGTGTGGATGGCTCGGCTACAGTCTTTTCTTTCTCAGCAGTGGAGCGCTTGGGTGCTATTGATGTCAATCGAAGCTCTCAAAGATCCGAAAGAAGGAGAAGAAGATAGGGTTCCTCTCGAGCAATCCCAAAATGATGTGAAGAATGAAAAAACTTCAAAAGGGTACGGCTATTTATTGCACCAAACAGTTACGCAATATGGGATGAAAAATCGGGCTCGAGTTGACTGGCACAATCCAGACAAAACTAGCATGATTCAAAGTATTTCAAAACTTTGAAGTATTTTCAAGTTTTAAAAACTTTCAAGGGGGTCTTGTAGGCTAAAAATCAAGCTGCGCCACCAATTAAAGTGTGTGATCATCAGGTGGAGCCAAATCATTATGTTGCGCCAGACCATCATGTTGTGCAGCATCAGGTTGTGCCAACATCAGGTTGCGCGAGCGCTACGTGGCGTACTTCCTCGAGAAGCTGTAATGACATCATCATTACCTGACAACTAACAGCACGGAGATTAAGGAAAATCTATTCGAATCCCATAGAATGCGGCGCTCGAGAAGATTTTGTCAACATGTAATTAATGCAGACAGCTGGTTCGCTCAAGTCATTGTGTGGCACGAGAATTAATCAGTACAACATAGAATACCCAGTCAAAGGTGCCAGTATTTGAGTTGCACCGATGCGCAACCTAGCTAGTTGGCGTCACCCAATCAACTTTTTAGCAGAGTGACGTGGCGCACAAGCCACCAACTTCGCAGAGCGTGTCAACTATACTGCCCACGACCACGCACATCTCAATCAAACGATGCCATGCATCAACATTAGTTGGTGCAACCGCTCGCGGAGGTTGTTACATTGCGCCCATGCGTAACCTGATGAAGCTCGTGCAAGGTGATCAAACAGTGTTCAGAACATAGTGACGTGGCGCGCAAGCCACTAACTTCATAAAACGTGTCCACTACACTGCCCATGACCATACGTATCTCAAACAAACGATGCCACACATCCACAGCAGTTGGTATAACCGCTTGCACAAGTGAACAGGAGGCGCACAACATGAAGTATGCGCAACCCATAATAACTGCTAAACAGTTATTTCAAGAACTCTATAAATAGAGTTTCAAATCAGTTCTAAATTATCATGAATGATCATAATCTCCAGCTAAAGTGTTGTTGCATCCTCTAGATGCTCGTGTCTTCGATATCACATCGTTCAAGGAATAAAGTGATAGTCTTCTGATCAGATTCCTATAGTTGTACTTCTCCAGAAATCAATTGTACTCTTTTCTAAGTTTATAAAAAAAATTATTTTTGCAAAAAAACTTCATCTCTATGAAGTTCTTAATGGAGCCCTCATAGGGTTGTGGTACTGGTGCTGGTACCGGGGCCGAAGGAGGAGGTGGGGGTCTAGCTAGTGAGGCCATCATGATCTGTCGCAATAGCTCAATCTGCTACCACTAAGCCTGAATCATGGCGTATATGAACTGGGTAGTTGAGTTTCTGTCAGCCGAGGGCTGAGGCATTTGCGTTTCAGATTGAGGTAAAAACTGGTGAGGTAACGGTGGCAGGGGTGGTAGTACATTTCCATCTTGAGGTACTGCAGCAGCTTGTCCATGCTGGCCGACTAGTGCTACTTGGGACTGTGTGTTCAGCGATACCGTTAGTGGGGTCATGGTAGCATGCTGCTACCCTTGCTGGTATGGAGTAACTAGAGATGCCACCGGAGTCTGCGGTAGAATCTACTACTCCTGAGTTGCTGAATCACCAGATATGATAGTAAGGGTAGAAACTCGCCCACTTCAAAGGTGCATTTTACTGGCATGAATGTAAGGATACATTAGAAAAGATTCAAGCAAGAGGCATTCAAGCAATCAAATGAGAGTCCGAAAAATTAAAGTCAAGGGAAATGAATAGTCAAATAGTTGTGGACGAGATACTATTTCTTATTTCTATATGCAAGCTTGCTTGGTACAGTGATTTAACCAGACAACACTTTCGTAGCCTGTATAGGCCACCACAAAAACATGTAATGCCATAGTTCCAATACACGTAGGACTAGGTTTACCCAACATGTCATTTGTATGGAAACGTAGAATACTCCAATATATGGAATCCCTATATACACACATAATCTGTAAATAACCAAACCACAGACAGTCACAGGTTATCTATATCTCATCCATAGAACACAATATAAAAGAAATAGTCCAAATAAATAAATAAAAGAGTCAAATAATAATATAGCCGGGTAGAGACAAATCTACTACCAAAAAGCTATAAAAAATAGTCTGAGATAACTAGAGTCCGACCTCCCAATAAAAAAATAAAAGAAAATGTATCAAACTAAAATATAGCAATGTCATGTCCACCGAAGCAAAAGATAACTAGATCTCGGAAGGTAAAACCCCCACCAATTGAGAAAGATGGATCCAGTGCCAAGCCGTACTCCTGAGAGTAGTCCTGGTCGTCTAAGACTGGAGAGATCACCAGGTACTCAAAGGGACGTAACAAGATACCAAAAAAATATGCTATATAAACTGTATATATAATAAAGAATAAATGCAACAGGGTACCTAACCAATATACTATGAAAATGCAGTTAAGAACAAACCTTCAACGCATGGGCACTATAGCTATAAATAGGATCAGAATATTCCCCTACTTGGGGCACCAGGGGCCAAGAATATAACGTTTTAAAAATGTTAGTGGCGAGGGTTATCTCACACCATATCTTTAGTGGAGCTTCCGGTTACTGAAAAGGTATGCGCATAGTTGTCCCATACGTGAAGGAACTATCCTACCCATCCCATACCTATCTATGTCATCCCTACGACAGGAATAAATCTCTACTAACTGCTAAGTCTACTAATCATGCAACTTCTATTAGCAGTTACATCCTATCCGTCGTACGTCTAATACGTATCGGTGGCCACCTGACTACGCAAGTCTGTGTCCTACATTTGACTCATAACTCGTGGAAGCTCAAGTATCAAGGCCATTGGACACATATCAATGTCATAATAATGGGGTGGTCCTCTAGTACTAAGTCATCATGCATAAAAATAAGTAAAAGCAATGAAAATGACTAACTTAATCGCTCTCACCCAAGTATGACTTGGATGCGTAGTTTGATAGAAAAAATAGACAATAAAACAAAAAAATAAATGATAAATGATAGTAAATAAACAGTAAATAGTGGTACGGTATCTTGCCCGGAGGTGGCATGCAGAAAGTGACGGTGGTCCTCTAGTACTAAGTCATCATGCATAAAAATAAGTAAAAGCAATGAAAATGACTAACTTAATCGCTCGCACCCAAGTATGACTTGGATGCATAGTTTGATAGAAAAAAATAGACAATAAAACAAAAAATACATGATAAATGATAGTAAATAAACAGTAAATAGTGGTACGGTATCTTCCCTGGAGGTGGCATACAGAAAGTGACAACATCTAATAACTCAACTCGTTAGATAAAAGGAGCACTAATAGTAGAACTCCAACAAATGTCCTTAGATGTCGAAACAGACATCACTAACATTCCAATATAAGAAAAATTTCTAAGATCGCCTACCCATAAGTCTATTTCTGGACACATAAGCAAAATCATAATTTTGGGTCAAATCGGTATCCGTCATTGGAGCCACTTTGCACCAAAAAACATGCCAAATCCTACGATCTCTAAAGTCATCAAGTTATATGTCTACGAGTCCTGGTTGATGATATAAACTCAACCATATATCCTAATTTGGTTTTTGGTGAGCTGTGCAAAATCTTGTCGGTTGGATCGGGTCGTGGGCTCGCCAAAATAGCGTTCCGGTCGACCTTCTCAAAGTCGGACCAAGCTTGGCTCACAGGACCAAAAAATTGATATGAGTTCAGTGGCACAAGTTTTGTCTCTCTATGACGAACGTGCACAAAGTTATGGCCTCATTTGGAAAAGGGCTGATACGGAGTATCACCATTGATATGCCTCAATTTTGTCGCACACACATAACCAAATTGATTTTCGTCGAATCTCACACGCCGGCGAAGTCGATACATACCTTTCGATGCTTTCGGTTTACGACAACGTCATACGGTTTATCGGTGTGAACGTCGTATTAAAGTTGTTTTAAAAAATTTTTGTTTATGAAAACTATTTTTCTCAATTTTAGAAATCGATTTTCTTAACCTATATTAGATGAAAACAGAATCTATAAAAAAGAGAATTTAGTTCGATATTTATTCCAAATGTTTAAATTCTAATTTATTTTGAATTTAAATTTGAATTTGATTATGCTTCAATCCAAT
>JANAVB010035019.1:10139991-10216950 GCA_029216955.1 Iris pallida
TGATCAAACCAGGACATATGCAATGAAGAATTGATGACATATACAATAAAAAAATAATGACGGGCTAAAGAGGGCATTATACAAGAAGAGTTCTCTGAACCACCCAACGACCTATCCGGGGCCTCGCACTCGGGGGTGCCGCTGCCCGATCAGCGGACAGGGGTTGAGGGGGTAGCGCCCCCCAAGGGGTGTTCAAGTGCAAAGCTCCCGAAAGGTATTTAGATTTCCAGATCTATTTATCTTTCGATGATTGTCGTCAAGGGAAAAGGCTATCATGGTACAAAGGAAGAAGACGATAAAGTACGTGTAGGCAACTCTAGAGGGGGGGTGAATAGAGTATGTACTGATAATACCCAATTAAAAATTTAACTCTATTGAAGTCCAACCAACAAAAATAATAATCAGAGTATAAGTGCGGAATATAAATAGAGATCAAAGAAGCATACGCAGACATAGCAGTTTTTAAACTGGTTTTCCTCGTGTAGGACTAGTCCAGGCCTGAGAACTATAGCTCAGTATTGAAATCTACTCTTTGTGAAATAGCGTACAGCCACGTGCCTTTACTCAGAAGAGCACGCCAACTTCTTACAGATTTGTGGATGGTAAAACTTGGAATTGTCCAAGTGACTTCTTTTGAAACTGTTGCACACAAACTTCTAGTTGACTCGCACTGAGCACCTTGGAGGCTTGGGAAGTTTTGTGGCTAGTTAGATGAGAAGAATAAGCTCTAGAATTTATAGGCTATAGGAGAAGAGAAGATAAGAAGACTGGATGATTAAAATGAGAGAAATCAAGGCCTATATATACTAGTCCAGAGAGGCAGAGTTCGGCCAGAACTATGTCCCAAAATTTCAAATATTTAGCCATTGGACAACTAGCAGCCAGCAAGCCCTAAAAATTAGTTCCTAATTTTAAGGGGGCAGAGTTCGGCCCGAACTCTGTCTTCTAGGGGACAGAAAGTTCAAATGGGCTATGTAGGCTTGGCAAGTTTTGGAGTTTGTTTGGTGGAGCTTTGGGTATTAAGTCTAGGGTTGAGATACTCAGTGTGACTCAACTTAAATTAGCCTAGACTCAATAAAAAGTAAAAATACAGACTCAGAGTACAAGTAACAGCAGCACTGTCGAAGCAATTGTCGAAAATGTCTGTCTTGAACTGATATGTGATTATGTTCTGTTTTGGAGCTTAATGGAGTTTGATGTGTCAAGTTGGATTATAACAGATATCGTCTTGTTAATTGTCAAGATTAGTTTGACTGCGATCCAGTTTGGGTCAATAATATCCCCCATTTTAATAATTGACAAAAATACGATATTTGTATATCGTAACATTTATACCTGGACACATGGAATAAAGACAATAGCTCCCCCGTGGATGAACATGTCGGCTCCCCCATAAATAGATATGTCCTGAGAAAAGTTCTAATCCAAGCAAGCACAATATAATATATATATAGAAGCTTAAAGCACATATCAAGTATTCCCAAAGCAAATATTAAGTATTCTCCCCCTTTGTCATTTAGCAAAATGAAATAATGGCTCCCACATAAAAGTAGACAAAGTGAATACATGCAATCACACAACTGGGAACCATAACCATAGAGAGAAATTACTAGCAGTTTTATACCTCAATACTAAACCAAATTGCATAGTTTTGAAAGAAATACAATGCATGAAGGAAATAAAAATACTACAACTAAAGTTTTAAAAACTACTACATAAAGCATAATAAAACTACAGCCTAACATCCGCAACATCATGAGGTAATAAACCACGACCATCATGGAGCATGGGATGGACCAGCAGAGTCTGAAGGATCGCTGGTAGAGCGACAAGGGTCAACAAATGCTGCGCCCGGGTCCAGATACTGCCTGACCCATGTGTCGTCAATATGGTAACCTTCGCGAGAAGGGTCCCGTATCATAGGGAACGACATAGTAGGATGGGTGGCCAAGGTCTACTGGAGGTCGTGCAGCGAGTTACTGATAGCACTCATCTGAAGGGTGGTACGGTAGTCCAACTGGGTCCACCGGTCGTCTTCCAAACGGAAGCGATCGTGCAACATCGCCTGGATGGAGTCAATAGTAGCAGGAGGTCGGGCTCAGGAGCATCAAAAGCATCAGGAGCATCAGAGTCAGAGGATGCAGCAGCAGCAATAGTCCTACGTGCCTTGGACAGAGAGGAAGGAGCAGGTAGGAACTGACAGTCATCAAGAGGAATGTTGAATGCACGAAAAATTATTGGAAGGTACACGACATAAACCAAGGATTTTGGTTTCGGTTTCGCACGAATCATCCATTCTATCATCGTGCGAGGGAAGTTGAATAGAAAAGAAAATGCAAAAAATATAGAGCCGAGATCTCAAGGCAAGTGACTTCATCGGTGGATCCCGCTTTGGACAAGATCGACGAAAAGATGATCCGATGGAGTTCATAAAAATAGTTATTGAGATATTTAGTTTGAAGCTTGCGAGGACGTGTGTTAGGAGAACAAAATGCATCCTTGAAACCCTCAAGAGTGGTAATACCAGGAAATTGGAACTGTCGGGCATCAACAAGATTTTCCCAAGTGTTGGGTTCCGGGAGTTCAAGGTAATCAGCAAGTTCAAAATCGTCAAAAGATATGTCAATACCGGCGACACGGGAATAAATTCTCGTGTCGTCATGAGTTAAATTACAGTAAAACATCTGTATAGCATTAAGATAGACAAGAGATGAAGTTATGACGAGTTCATCTAGGCATAAATCGTGAAAAAGTGCGTCATATGCCAAAAAAATATAAAGTTTATCGGATGGCGCGGGAACAGACTACGTGAGCGGAAGTTCGTGTACCAGTTGTAACTCCTCTTTCCAATTTTTTTAAATTTTATTTATTTATATGTTCGAGATTGTGTTTAGGGAACGAGTTCTCTTTGAAACGTGTATCTATTATTTTTATATTTCTAAAAGTCTATCATAGTTCAAGGATAATAAAATAGAGTTTTGAAAAATATTATTACTTGAAATTTATTACTAGAATTATTAGTTAGGAGATTTCTGGGCATTCAAGTTATTGACTTCGAAAAAAATGATTTTCAAAAAATTATAGATATTTAATAAGAAATTTTGATTTACAAGATATGTTATATCCAATATTAATTATAGTGATAATTGCTTATTATTTTGATTTAAAAAATAGTATTTGTCATCAAATATTATTTTGAATTATTATAATAATCGATTAATTAATTTTTGATTTTGCACGATTGAAATTATTTCGATGATATTAAGTATTAATTTGAAATATTATCAAATACCATATTTAGACTTGATTAGATTAATTTGTAAATATTATTCTAGTTAAAGTTTAGGGAAAAAGGGGTTTCTTAAAAATTAATTAGTCAAGGGCCTTAAGGAAATCTTGTTTCAAATTCAAACTCAGCCTTCAACCGATCACTTGAAATTCAATTCGAACTCAATTCGATCTCTCCTAATCTCTAGAGGACTCATGCATATCCAAAGCTTGGATATATATAGAAGGGATGCAACCAATCCCTCATGATATATGCCACAGCCATAATGTCTTCACTGCCATCGACCTCGGCACCCCGAGCCCCTCGACCGCCGCTTATCGCTGTCGAGTGTTAGCCACTGGACACCCCGATTCCGTCATCACCACCATGATGACCATCACCCTGCCATCAGAACCTCGCCACACAAGGGCGCCATCATCCGCCTCCTCCGACCAAATCACAAACCAGCCACCTAATCCCTCTACCTCGTCCAGACCTCCCCGATTACTCCCCATCGAACCGCCCTGACCGGCCACACCACCACAACAGTGACCGCCTCATCATAATCTTCCATCCCTAGACTTCCCCAAGAACGACCACGCACGTTCGTATGACGGCGAGTCACCAGTAGCAATACGAGCCAAGACCCCGTGCGTTCGCCGGCCGGATTAATCCCTATTGCATCCTAACTTCACCATCATCAACTACCTCCCACTTTACCAGCCGCCGTCGATGCCGCATCCCTAGCATCATCAGTCATCAACACGCCGCTGCCTCATGGCAGATACGAGCGATCGCCGTTCGAACGACCACCGTCGCGACTGGGAGTCGCTATCAGGCCGTCAAGCACTGGAGAAGCCAGCGAGTGGCCGTTCTGCTGCACGACGCCACCGCCTGCCCTCGTGCGCCTCGCGGTGGGCCGCTCCCGATGTCACCGCATGGTCGCCCCCTCGCCATACAGACATCGCCACCACCGCCAGTGGAGGTAAGCAACGCCTCCGCAATGAGGACAGCACCGTCATAGCCAAAACCTGACGTTCGGCTCGACCGTACCCCGTTTCCACCGTTGGGCACGTGCCAGGCCGAGCGGATCCCTCTCAAGCGTACCACCGTGCCCTCTGACCGTCTCCACCAGCGTCGAACGCCAGTCGCCGGATCTCGAACGGTGAGCGCCCCTTCTACCCCCATTCTCTTCCTTTCTCTGTAGTGTTAAAAAGGAATAAGAAATAAAGTTTTGGGTCTGTAATAGGAAGTTATGGGCCAGGCTTTTGGGATGGTTTTAATTAGGAATTTTAGGGATTTGGTTTTAGAGTTAATATTAATAGTATTATTAGTAGTAATAATATATTAGCCCATTATTACTATCATTATTGTCAAATATATGTACAATTAGTGTTTTCTAGATTTATTTTCATTACAATATTAGGCTTTAAGTCGTGCCCTATAAAATATAGGTAATAGGAGTTTGGGTCTAGAAGTTTATGTAGACTAATTTTTGGGGTTGATATATATATATATATATATATATATATAAATATATATATATATATATATATATATATATATATATATATATATATATATATATATATATATATATATATATTTAGTATAGGGTATGGGTTCTGTTAAATAATAAATTTTGACTCTACATATATAATATATTTTTGTGAGTTTAAAAAGTTATATTACTTTGGCTTAATTGGTACTTGATACCCGAATATTATTTTGGACAAAAATGCCCCTACCCCTAACCCCCCTCCCCCCTGCTCGCTTCGCCCCCCTCCCTCTGCTAGCTTCGGCCGCAGCTCCCCCCACCCCCACCCCCCCACCCTCCTGCTCGCTTCAGGCCATCCTCCCTCTCGCTCCGGCCGTCCGCCCGCTCCCGCCTCTCCCCTAGGGCTCGACAACGGGAGGAGGGGGGCTGGGAAGGGAGGTGCGGGACGGGAGGCAGGGCAGGAGGTGGCCCGGAAGCGAGGAGGGGGGGAGGTTGGCCGGAAGCGAGGAGGGGGAGGTTGGCCAGAAGCGAGGAGGGGGGTTCGGCCGGAGCTAGCAGGGGGGGCTGGAGTGGGGGAGGGGGTGGAAGGGTTGGAAGGGATAAGGGCATTTTGGGGTTTTTTAAAATGTTAGGTACTAAGATGAAAAAAAATAGTTGAGGTATCAAGTTGTTACGAAAAAAAGTTAAGGGTACAAAGTTGAAAAACGGTAATAGTTGAGGGTATCAAGTAGCAATTAAGCCTATTACTTTTATAAATAAATAAATATATACATTAAATGATTTCGTATGTTTCAAGAAAATATCTACTTAAATATCTTGATTGGTTTCCAACAATTATAATTATTTTCCTAAAAGTTATTTGACAAAATTAGATTTTAGTCCTAAAATGATTTCTAAAATTTCAAATACTTTCCTACAATATTTGACTAGTTGAAATGTAGTTTCCAATACTAAAAATAATTTCCAAAATAGATAGTGTTTACGAATTCCTCTTTGATATAAAAAATCCTAAATCGTGACTAATTATATCCGTATTTACTTGTGACCTTGGACTCCTGCATGTCTACTGTAATGCCCCACTCCACGCGAGGCATTTGTTTGGCTTGGATGGGATCAGAATGTTGGACCGTGACTTATGTTGGAGATCAGAAGAATTTAGACTGATGCAGTGTTTCTTAGCTGGCTAGAAGGAATGGGTTTTTGGAACGTGGCTCGCTGGTGGAGCTACGCTTAGGGGAAATGTGTGAAAGCAGAATAAGAAGACCCTTTTATGTAGGTAAGTGAAACTATCCTCCTTTTTCCAGCATGCTTAATAAATGGAATAACGTGATGCTGTGAATATGTCCCTAATGTCTCTTACCTTGAATGTTGAATAATTGTGATGCGATGCTTTAGTTGCTAAATCGATAGAGATGCATATGCTGGAAATCATTGAATGAATAAGACATGAATATTGAACTGCTGATTGAATCACACTCGAACTGCTAATATAACTTGATGCCTGAGAATGAATTGATAATGTCCCTTATGCTTAATCTTGATGAAATGAATGAATCACTTGAATAATAGAGATACTGCGTGAATGAGACATAAAAAAAGAACAGGCTCTGCTATTAACACAATGAATTGAATGAGACTCTTGAATTATGTATTATCTGTATAACTGTTGTAAAGAAATGAGATGATGCCTATTTTTGTATAAGCAATGAAATGAATAATAATTATCCGAATGAAATAAAGGAAAAAGCTGTTTGTCCCTTTAAAATAAATAAAAAATTTATTGGTTCCTCATTGAGAGGAATGTTATAAGAAATGTGCAATGAATCAATAAATGGAGAATGATGAGGCTTGGGGTCATGGAGATCACCAAGTAAAATGATGGTAATGATTAGTCGTTGAACACGGCTCAAGATTGAGCTGAGATGTTGAACTGTTGGCTCTGCTTACTTTCAGTTGCTTTACCATGCATTTGTGTTATCGAGTCGACTCGTATGGTCATGGACGTACTTGTAAAAGTCTGAGTAAGCTTCCTCGAATGGTACCTGGGGCACCGGGACCGATTCGACCCGGAAGGAAACATTGGTCGTGCTATGGTGGCACGAGGTATTACGGGACATTCAACTAGGCTTGCAACCTACCCTGGAATGGTGCATCGTAATACCCGTTGGAAAGTCCTTTATGGTGCAGTTTCACCAACGACCATGTAGTCTGGATGCATGCTAACGAATGGTTTATGCAGACAGAGTAAGTATATCATATTATCCTGTATTTTTATGCAGGTAAGAGGGAGTTGGTTGTCGATAAAAAATTACTTAAATGTGATATACTCAATATATGTGTTGGTTTAACTTGCGTGCTTATCGTGCCAAGTAAATGATGCTATGCGTAGTCTTTCAATATGCGAACATGTTTAACATGTTAAATTCAGTATGCTAGAAAGATGCCTTGCTATGAACATTGCTCGAATATAACATACATGCTAAGTGATGCTTGAAGTAAGAAATGTCATAACATGTTTAAGATGTTAATGTTAACGATGCCTCAATGATGCCTTTGTATGATAACACCAAAAATGCTAAAATGATATGTCCATATGAATATTGCTAAGAATATGTTTACATGCTTCACTATGATTATTGCCCATGAACTGTAAACTGATGCTAGGCCCAAGTAGAAAGATCATTCTATTAAATGCTTGCTAAAATTGACCAGTTAATGTTAGTTTAGGCGAGTGGGTTGGATTCTGCTCGCCAGTACATAGATGATGTGCTGACCCATATTTTTGTGGGCAAGTGCTCAGGCTTGGGATGATCTGCACACGAAGATTTGGCTTGACCGGTCCCGCGGCATCGAAGATTTGTTGGGCATACAGAAGCTCTCCTTGTACAAGATGATGTCTTTTGTTTATAAAGGGCATAATATATGAAACATTGTAATCAGTTGTACCAGTGAGTTGTAAGCCAAATCGGTATATTGATTTGTAATCCAATGTATCCAAGTATCAAATGTAAGCTTTGTAGCAATATTCAGTTGGCTTTCAATGTAAAGTAAGAAGTATTGTAACCATTGTACTTCAATATAAGTCTTGTACTCTTCTTCAATTATCAATAAAGAGAATAAAGTTCTATATATCTCTGTGTGACTTCAAGTTATCCTTTTATCTCCGCTGCTATAAAGAAGTGATGTACTTCTATTCAATAAGAAAGATTATTCTCATTAACTTCAATTTGTCTGCTTCTGCCGCTGCGATGTGTTTCTATATAAAGATTATGACTTATGTACCATCTTTGCCTTGTACAAGTGCAATACCAGACTTGTACGGCATCACGCTCAAGCGAGGACGATCGATTCCAAGAGATAAGATATGTGAATAAATGACTCTACGAATCGGGGCGTGACATCTACCCTAGGCTAACCGGACTCTGTTGGACCCAACAAGATGGTTGTTTCACCAGCACAGGACCTCAGGCGAGTACATCTCTGATAGTTTTCGTATTTGATTATCTCTATACTTCTTGTATTTAATATTATTTTTCATTGATATCATATTGATTCTTGACACGCTTGTCACACGAGATAGTAGTTATAGATTCTTGCATGTTGTTCGTGACCAAAATATTTTCATATTCATGACCTGTCTGAATCTATGGGTACTAGCCGGGCAGGGAAGTACATTAGTAGACATGTAAACATACCCAGAAATATCCCCAAAATGTCTATTCTTGCATGATAGCAATCGCACAACTCACGTACGGGGTGCCGGATTTACTCCCTAGTCGTTTACATGTCCAAAGTGTAGTTCAAATCACTTGTTAGATATAGTCTTGCTACATTACAGTTTCTTGTCATTGCTTCCCTTGTGTTCCATGTCTCCCTGCTTTTACTCGCATAATTTCTACCATGATTCCATTGTTTATCCCTTATCATGTATCTCAGTATTTTTACAGATTTATGGATTTTGTCATTTAATGATTCTGTTGTGAGATTGTACTCGTTCCATTCTTGACTGGAAACCAACATTTTTCAGGTTAGCTGCGATCACTCTTAGCACTGGGATGGCATGGGTATGTTGTCACTACCACTTTTCTAGCTTGGGGGTATTTTGGTCATTTTGGTCATTTTTGATATTTTATGAATTATTTAGAATTATTATTTATTATTTGGATTTATTATAATTAATATGATTTTTAGTGATTTTTGGTAGAATTGATTTTGGCCCTATAGTTGACTTTGACTAGTGTTGACTAGAAGACTAACCTAGTAACTAACCTAGGTTAAGACCACTTGGTTAGGTTAAGTAAACTTGGTTTGACCTAATTTAGTGAGGGTTAAGTCATTGGAACTTGTTTGGAGAGATTTGGAGTTGATTTAAATAATATGGCTTATGACTTCATAAGTCACGATTAATGACTTGACTTAAAGCCCATAGGCCCATACCATGAACCAACCCTAACCCTAATCAGCCCATGGCAGCCACTATTGATCTTCCCCTTCCTATTTAATGCCCCTCAAAGTTAGGGCTAGCCTCTATTAGGTTTTCTTTCCAAGTTTTAGAAAGAGGTAAGCCCCCATCTTCCATAAATCCTAGTAAATTCATTTTTATTCCTTTTTAATCCAAACAAATTGCATTGAGTCCTAAATTTCCTCTACTTTCTGTTGGTACCAAGTGTTCTCAGCTTTGGAGCTCATTGGAGGAATTTGGCCATCAAGAGGAGTACCTCTTTGTGGAGCTTTTTGGAGCTTTTGTTACTCATAGGTATATTCTTTTCCTCACCATAGAATTCTGTTATTTTTGCATCATTAGGGAGCCCTAGACCTAACCTAACTGTAGAAATAGGAATCCCCAAAATTTTGTGTCCTTTCGTGTCCAAACTGGGCACGTATCAGTGTCTAGTTTTAGGTGTTTGATGAAATGCCCTAATGGGCATTTCGTATAAATTTTGGGGAATTATTTGAATAAAAAAATAGTATTTGACCTCGCTTATAGGTTTCTGGTGTCTTTTGGTGTTCTTAGTGTCGTGTCGAGTCGTGTCGGGCACGTGTACACGCGGTCGTGCACACGCGCGCGCGGGGACTGTGCGTGCCCTGCCACTCGGGCATGATTTCGACAGGGACACGCCACCCCGACACTTGGGACTTGACACACAACGGGGGGCCGACATTGACACGGGGATCCCCAAGTTTCAGGGCCCCACGTGTCGTGTCGGACACGCACGAACACGTGCACGGGTTTTTGCATTGTTCAGTGGCTGTCGTTTTTAGCCACTGATACGCGTGTCTCGTGTCGCGTACACACAATGTGGACACGAGACAGGGTGTCCTAACCCTAGACCTCTAGGTCAACACGTGGACACAATCTCATGGGTTGTGTTGCTTTGTGTCGTACACACGAGCGACGTGAACACGTGCACGAGGAGTGGACTGTGCACTGTGTCCAGTTTTCTTGTTTTCAGTTTATGTTGAATGGACACGTTTGTGTCCACTTTTGTAGACACAAACCACTTGTGTGACACGTACACATTGTGTAGATATGTTACCAACCATTAATTGACCATTTTAGTTAATTTTCTAGATCAATTCCCTATTTTCCTATTTTCCTGATACACACATTATATCCACATGTCACTGTTCTGTCCAGGTTTTAATTTTGATTTTTGTCTTCATTTTTGATCCAATTAACACTGTAAATTACATGATATTAAATGCCTAATATGTTCTCCTATGTGTTTACTAGTAATGTGTCAAAATTAGGGTGATTTGGATGTGGTTTGATTCAAAAAACTGAGATTTTCATTAGAGGACTGTTGTAATTGGTTTTGAGTTCAATAGGTTAACTGTTGGTTGATTCCTTAAAACTGAGTTGGGGTGTAAAATCTGGAATATCAATATAGGGACTGTCTTTAATAGTTTATGTGATTATGTGAGTTTTGAACTGTTGATTCCTATAATCTGATAACTGTTTTGAAGGGGGGAATGTTCAAACTGTTTAAATCTGAAATCTGGAAATAGGAGGGGGGTTTGTTCATGTGAATTTTGAAATGAAGTTGGGCTTAATGTTATTCCTGTTCACTGTTTACATATGTCAATTCTCTCACTAATTAACACTCTATCACACACACATGCCTTGTCTCTCTACACACACAAGCCTAACACTCTATCACACATGCTAGACTAGGTTTCATGTTACACACATGTCTCCCCTCACATGCCTCACTTCACTAGTACACACACACACATACACTTGAGTTCATGTACTTGTGATCCCCTCTCTCTCTCTCTATATATATATATATATATATATATATATATATATATATATATATATATAATGTCATATAATGTTGTATTTGGTTCAATTGGAGCCTATATACTAATAAGTGTTTTCCATAATAGTTGTGTAGGCTATGTTATTTTGTATAACACATCAATATGTGATTTTCCTATTAGCTTGTGTAAATAGATATATATGTATCCTATATTAGATTGTATGAAATGTATACATGTGTTTGGTTAGATATAGATATTGAACATGGTTTTGTTTGGCCCATGGTCTAGTCTTTTAGCCTATGGCATGGTATGCCTAGTATGGAGTCTAGAATAGACTGTTTAGCCTTGTTAGGACCTAGAATGGCTTGTTAGACCTAGAATAGACTAGTTTGACTAGTTTGACTTAGGTTTGACTTGGTTGACCCTATTTGACTTCTAGGGTTGACCAGAGTTGACCAAGAGTTGACTTTGGTCTAGATTGACCTAGATTCATGTAGAATGCATTGATTTGCATCTTATTATCATTATAGACTCATAGTGACTTGTACTGTTCTATAGGAGACAGACACCACTCCTCGGACAGTATATATTCTCTCAGATTCACCGGTTACAGGCGAGTACATTCTCTGATCATTTCATATCCTGCATTACGATTATATTTTCTGCTTTAGATTACTTTACATGATGCTGACACGTTGGAAACACGGATTAGTACTATATGGATCTTGTTGGACGATATTATCCCCTTAGTGGATACATCGGGTATTTTGTGTTCGTGTACTTTATCGTGAACATCGTGTACTCCTTGTATTTGTGACATTCGTGTACGAAATGTGTGAAATCGTATATAATCATGTATTCACATGACCTTCGTGTACAATAACATAACTTAGCCAGATCCTTGTGTATTGATTGGGACGGGGGAGTAGAAGTGGTTATGTATTCAATCCAGTAGATTACTTGTGTACAACCTCTGTAGATTACTCGTGTATAACATCGTGCCATTTACATAACCATCTTGTGCTCTGAATCACTAGACACTATCAGTTCTCTATATACTGTAGCTATTTATTTACAGTCTTTCCTGTTTACCATATTATTCTTCAGTTTCTTGTATCTTACTCTCTAGCATGATTATATATCTTGACCTGCTATGATTTGTTGAGATGTACTGTGCTCGCTCCTGTCCTGACTGGACCTATTGAAATATTACACAGGACGAGGTTGAGGCATTCTGCCCTACCTACTACGGTGCTACACTAGACGAGTGCCTGGACTTGGACCAGCAGCAGGATCCAATAGCAGTAGATGACACTCCCTTAGACTAGGACTGTCTTTACTTTACTTGGATTACTGTATTTGGATTTCAGAGATTTGGACATGTATTTATTTATAGACACTTAGAATTTTGGTTTGTATCTCTGTGATGTTTCTTTCCTGGATATTATCATCTTTTATCATTCTATCTTATTTCCTGTTCTACCTTAGCTGTGATTGAGATATATTTTGTTATGTCACCCCCATTCGGGGAGTATAACTGTTTATTACCTGTATCTGTTAGATGTTGTGACCTAGGACAGCGTTCTACCGTTGACACTGCAGCGTAAGCTGGACGTACCCACGTCTCGTGCCCTTACTCTAGGGTGCGGGTCGTGAAACATTTTTAGTGGTGGCCCGTGCAGGTCTAGGTTGGAAATGTAGTGGTATTCGAACTAGAATATCATTGCAGCCTGCAATAGGAGTTAGTATATTTTTTTAAGGTACTCAATCACACTAGGAAAATTCTTTATCAGATTCCGTATATCTATTTTGCTGCTTATTATCTTCGTTAGAATTTTAAACTGTCCTTCTTTGATTTTTGACTCATTCTCAGTAATTATTTCTTGTTTGATCTGTATCTCCAGGATGGTTGAGACGAGATCGTATCGCCCTACGACGGGAGAGGCTGGAGAGGGGTCTGCCACCTCTCGTGTCCAGCAGCCAGCTCCCAGTACCATGGGACCAGTGCAGCCCTCAGGAGTCGGTGTCTCTACGACCTTTGGATCGAGGAGCACCTCCAGCAGTCAGGAGGCAGAGCCCAATGATTCCTGAGATCCTTCCACTACAGCAGTCTCCGCCTACAGGGATGGTAGATGCTGCACATCTCTTCTCCTTCGTGGAGAGGATTCTGGAGTCCTACCGATAGTAGCAGACGTGGCAGACTACCGATTTCCGTCAGGGGATCGACAAGGCACACCAGCTGGTTCGTACCACAAAGGAGATGATTGCTGCTCAGGGGGCCCAGTAGTAGCCCCGTCGGAGGGAGAAAGACATTCAGGACTTCCAGAAGATGCATCCTCGGGAGTTCTTCGGCACAGAGGGCATCCATGTTGCAGACGACTGGATAGAACGTATTGAGGAGATCTTCCGACTGGCGGAGATACCAGATCGACTCCAGATCGAGGCGGCGGGCAGCCAGATACAGGAGTTAGACTGTGCGTGGTACCAGGTAGATCCCAGGATGGGAGTTGAGGGCCAGACTTGGGCCCAGTTCAAGGAGCTGTTCAAGGAACAGTTCTTTCCTGATGTTGCCTTGGAAGGTATCGAGGCACAGTTCGAGGGTCTGGTTCAGGAGAACCAGACGGTAGCTGAGTATGCGAGGGAGTTCTGCAGATTGGCCCGGTTCATAGATGATTTGACTGAGAAGACGAAGGCGAGAAAGTTTTGCCGAGGTCTGTTTAGAGAGATTCGGTCGCTGGCTAAGAGCGACCGGAACGCCACTTTTGCTGAGATATTTTTTGGGGCCGTGGCGGCGGAGGACGACCTAGGGCTGAAGCTGAAGAGGGGTCGTGACTTCCAGGGTGGGAGCAGCAGTCAGGAACAGGACAAGAGGCCTCACTTCCAGCAGCACTTTCAGCAGTAGAGGCCAGTTCAACAGCACCAGCATCAGGGCTGTGCACCTTTTCAGCAGGTACATCACCAGCAGCAGAGAAGGCAGCAGGCACCCAGGCAGCAGGCTGTTAGTTGTACTTTCTGCAAGAAGCCTGGGTACAAGTGGGATGAGTGTAGGAAGAGACTTGGCAGATTCTTGATGTGTGGATCAGCAGACCATCATATGCGAGAGTGTCCAGTTGCGTCGATGCATCCGATACCAGGAGGAGCTGGGGCAGCCAAGGCTCCAGTAGGCCAGCAGAGGGGACCGGCCCTACAAACCCAGCAGCAGAGGTTCCAGCAGCACCAGCAGCAGGCACGAGGTGGACAGCAGGGGCGAGCTTTCTCCATGGCAGCTGAGGATGCCGAGGTCATCGGGAAGTTGATAGCAGGTTCGGTTCTTCTCGATTCCCTTCCAGCATTTGCACTCTTTGATTCCGGGGCTTTCCACAGCTTTGTGTCAGTATCGTATGCTATTAGACACAGTTTGGTTTCTGAACCCTTGCCTAGGACCTGCAAGATCACAACCGAGGGTGGGGTCATCCTCGTGAGTGATGTTTGCAGAGGACGAAGCATTTTATTGGTAGGCCGAGAGTTGGGAGTGAGTTTACTCGTTATGCCATTACCGAACTACGATATAGTATTAGGTATGGACTGGCTGAGTAGACACCACGCCCGTATTGATTACCGTAGGGGTAGAGTTTTGTTCGGGGCACCAGGAGAGCCAGAGTTTGGGTACACCCGGCGGCAGGCAGAGCAGGAAGACGGAGTCTTCTGTGGAGCTTCAGTTGAGGAGCAGGTGGCTCCGCATCCCTTGATCGCAGAGTTTATGGACGTATTCCCAGAGGAGTTGTCGGGGCTTCCACCAGACAGAGATGTTGAGTTCTCGATAGACTTGGTTTCCGGCGTGGAACCAATCTTCCAGAATGTCTATCGAGTGAACTACAACGAGTTAGTGGAGCTGAAGAAGCAGGTGGATGAGCTGTAGGACAAGGGCTTCATTCGCTCGAGTTCTTCACCTTGGGGTACACCGGTACTCTTCGTACCCAAGAAGGATGGGTCGGTACGTATGTGTATCGACTACAGGGCACTTAACAACCTGACAATCAAGAACAAATACCCACTGCCGCGGATCGATGATTTGTTTGATCAGTTGAGCGAAGCTCGGGTGTTCTCCAAGATTGATTTGAGGTTGGGTTATCACCAAGTGAAGGTGAAGGGGGAGGATATTCCCAAGACCGCTTTCAGGATGCGGTACGGGCAGTTTGAGTTTTGGTTATGCTATTTGGGCTAACCAATGCACCAGCAGTGTTTATGAATCTAATGAACAAGGTGTTCCACCAGTACTTGGACAAGTTCGTGGTGGTGTTCATTGATGATATCTCGGTATATTCCAAGACAGAGGAGGAGCACGAGGAGCATCTACGGATAGTGCTAGAGACTCTCAGGAGGGGGCAGCTTTATGGGAAACTCTCCAAGTGTGAGTTTTTCTTGGACCGGGTGGACTTCTTTGGGCATGTGGTGACTGGAGATGGTATCTCAGTTGACCCCAAGAAGATTGTAGCAGTTGAGGCTTGGACAGCGTCGACTTCAGTGGCAGAGATCAGGAGTTTCCTGGGGCTGGCAGGATACTATAGAAGATTTGTGCAGGATTTCTCTCGGGTTGTAGAGCCGTTGACACGGTTGACCCGGAAGGATGCTGAGTATGTTTGGTCAGAGGAGTGTCAGGCAGCTTTTGATGAGTTGAAGAAGCGGCTTACGACAGCTCCGATTCTGACATTGCCTTCAGGATCAGATGGATTCACTATTTATAGTGATGCTTTAGGGAAGGGGCTGGGTTGTGTCATACAGCAGCATGGGAAGGTGATTGCCTATACTTCCAAGCAGTTACGTCTCTATGAGAAGAACTACCCTACCCATGACCTGGAGCTGGCGGCGGTAATTTTTGCTTTGAAGTTGTGGAAGCACTATCTGTATGGCGAGAGGGTAGAGATTTTTACAAATCACAAGAGCTTGAAGTATGTGTTTATACAGAAAGAGCTCAACATGAGGCAGTGCAGATGGCTAGAGTTGATGAAGGACTTTCATATCTCACTTCAGTATCACCCGGGAAAGGCCAACGTGGTTGCCGATGCCTTGAGTAGGTATCCGACAGCCATGTGTTTGACCATGGATCGACACTTGCTTGTAGACCTAGAGAGCATTGGGATTGAGGTGATTGTGCCAGGGGTGCAAATGCAGTTATGGGGCCTTCAGATACAGTCGGACTTGATGGACAGGATCAAGGCGACACAGTTCGAGGATGTGGCTCTACGGTGTATCCGAGAGCAGATCAGTACAGGAGTGGAGGATGTTGAGTTCTCACTTGCAGAGGATGGTGTCCTGAGGCACGGTTCCCGGTTATGTGTGCCCAACGGGGAGCTTAGAGAACAGGTTATGCAGGAGGCTCACAGATCGCAGTACTCTATACATCCTGGTGCCAACAAGATGTACAGGGATCTGCGAGAGCATGTCTGGTGGTATGGGATGAAGAGGGAGGTGTCCCACTTCGTAGATAGATGCTTGGTCTGTCAGCAGGTCAAGGCAGAGAGGCAGAGGTCCGGAGGATTATTGCAGCCGTTGCCCATTCCAGAGTGGAAGTGGGAACATATTACCATGGATTTTGTATCGGGGTTGCCACCTACACCAGGAGGGAAAGACGCGATTTGGGTCATCGTTGACAGGTTGACCAAATCGGCCCACTTCTTGCCATTCAAGGTGGGTACGTCTATAGAGAGGCTTGCGAAGTTGTATATGAGGCAGATAGTCAGGATTCACGTAGTTCCCGTCAGTATAGTCTCAGATCGAGATAGTCGCTTTTCTTCCCATTTTCTGGAGGAGTCTGCAGACTAGCTTGGGCACCCAGCTCAAGTTTAGTACTGTATACCACCCCCAGACGGACAGACAGTTAGAGAGGACTATTCAGACACTTGAGAATATACTGCGGACGTACGTCCTGGATTTTGGAGGTTCCTGGGAGGATCACCTGCATTTGGTGGAGTTTGCTTACAATAACAGTTTTCAGGCCAGCATTGAGATATCACCGTTTGAGGCTCTGTACGGGCGTAGGTGTCGTACACCCTTATCTTGGGATGATATTGGAGAGCGAGCTTTACTGGGACCAGAGATGGTTGTTGACGCAGCCGAGAAGGTGAAGCTCATCATGGACAGACTTCGCGTAGCGCAGGACAGACATCGGCACTGGGCCGATAGCCACCGGAGACCGCTGGAGTTTGAGGTACAGATTTAGAGATAGGATTAGAAGTAGGTTGTATTTTGTTTTGTTTGATTGATCGTGTTTGATTTTTAGTAACTTCAGACCTTGCTTGTGATTTTGTTGGAGACATAGTTTTTCTGCGGATATCTCCGACTCGTGGTACGATACGTTTTGGTGGAGATGGGAAGCTTAGCCCGCGCTTCATCGGCCCTTTCGTTATCAGCGGGAGAGTCGGTGATGTGGCATACATGCTAGACTTGCCACCTGCACTAGTGGGAGTTCACAACGTATTCCACGTATCACAGTTGAGACGGTACGTGGCTGATCCTAGCTATGTACTCGATCACTCGGAGATAGAGGTTGGACCTACTCTCAGTTATCCAGAGCAGCCTGTGGAGATTCTGGATCGCCGAGAGAAGGTATTGAGGAACCAGGTGATACCCTTGGTACGCATCGCATGGAGGCATCATTCTCTAGGAGAGTCGACCTGGGAGCGGGAGGATGAGATGCGCGAGCGGTACCCCTATCTTTTTGGACCTTGAGGTATACTTTTCTATCCTTCTCAGCAGTTTAGTTTCGCCTTTAATTTCGAAGACGAAATTATTTTAAGGAGGGTAGATTTGTCACTACCACTTTTCTAGCTTGGGGGTATTTTGGTCATTTTGGTCATTTTTGAAATTTTATGAATTATTTGGAATTATTATTTATTATTTGGATTTATTATAATTAATATGATTTTTAGTAATTTTTGGTAGAATTGATTTTGGCCCTATAGTTGACTTTGACTAATGTTGACTAGAAGACTAACCTAGTGACTAACCTAGGTTAAGACCTCTTGGTTAGGTTAAGTCATCGGAACTTGTTTGGAGATATTTGGAGTTGATTTGACTAATATGGCTTATGACTTCATAAGTCATGATTAATGACTTGACTTAAAGCCCATAGGCCCACACCATGAACCAACCCTAACCTTAATCAGCCCATGGTAGCCACTAATGATCTTCCCCTTCCTATTTAATGCCCCTCAATGTTGGGGCTAGCCTCCATTAGGTTTTCTTGCCAAGTTTTAGAAAGAGGTAAGCCCCCATCTTCCATAAATCCTAGTAAATCCATTTTTATTCCTTTTTAACCCAAACAAATTGCATTGAGTCCTAAATTTCCTCTACTTTCTATTGGTACCAAGTGTTCTCAGCTTTGGAGCTCATTGGAGGAATTTGGCTATCAACAGGAGCACCTCTTTGTGGAGCTTTTTGGAGCTTTTGTTACTCATAGGTATATTCTTTTCCTTACCATAGAATTATGTTATTTTTGCATCATTAGGGAGCCCTAGACCTTACCTAACTGTAGGAATAGGAATCCCCAAAATTTCGTATCCTTTCGTGTCCAAAATGGACACGTATCAGTGTCTAGTTTTAGGTGTTTGATGAAATGCCCCAATGGGCATTTCGTGTGAATTTTGGGGAATTGTTTGAATAGAAAAATAGTATTTGACCTCACTTATAGGTTTCTGGTGTCCTTTTGTGTTCTTGGTGTCGTGTCGATTCGTGTCGGGCACGTGTACACGCGGTCGTGCATACGCGCGCACGGGGACTGTGCGTGCCCTGCCACTCGGGCATGATTTCGACACGGACACGCCACCCCGACACTTGGGACTTGACAGACAACGGGGGGCCGACACTGACACAGGGATCCCCAAGTTTCAGGTCCCCACGTGTCGTATCGGACACGCACGAACACGTGCACGGGTTTTTGTACTGTTCAGTGGCTGTCATTTTTAGCCACTGATACGCGTGTCTCATGTCGCGTACACACAACGTAGACACGAGACAAGGTGTCCTAACCCTAGCCCTACACTAGGTCAACACGTGGACACAATCTCGTGGGTTGTGTCGCTTTGTGTCGTGCACACGAGCGACGTGAACACGTGCACGAGGAGTGGACTGTGCACTGTGTCCAGTTTTCTTATTTTCAGTTTATGTTGAATGGATACGTTTGTGTCTACTTTTGTGGACACAACCACTTGTGTGACACGTACATATTGTGTAGATATGTTACCAACCATTAATTGACCATTTTAGTTTAATTTTCTAGATCAATTCCCTATTTCCCTATTTTACTGATACACCCATTATATCCACATGTCACTGTTCTGTCGAGCTTTTAATTTCGATTTTTGTCTTTATTTTTGATCCAATTAACACTGTAAATTGCATGATATTAAATGCCTAATATGTTCTCCTATGTGTTTACTAGTAGTGTGTCAAAATTGGGGTGATTTGGATGTGGTTTGATTCAAAAAACTGAGATTTTCATTAGAGGACTGTTTTAATTGGTTTTGAGTTCAATAGGTTAAATGTTGGT
This sequence comes from Iris pallida, assembly GCA_029216955.1. Classification (NCBI taxonomy): domain Eukaryota; kingdom Viridiplantae; phylum Streptophyta; class Magnoliopsida; order Asparagales; family Iridaceae; genus Iris; species Iris pallida. Next base: position 10,159,552 of record JANAVB010035019.1, read on the forward strand.
TGATTCCTTAAAACTGAGTTGGGGTGTAAAATCTGGAATATCAATATAGGGACTATTTTTAATAGTTTATGTGATTATGTGAGTTTTGAACTGTTGATTCCTATAATCTGATAACTGTTTTGAAGGGGGGAATGTTCAAACTGTTTAAATCTGAAATCTGGAAATAGGGGGGGGGGGGGGGGGGTTTGTTCATGTGAATTCTGAAATGAAGTTGGGCTTAATGTTATTCTTGTTCACTGTTTACATATGTCAATTCTCTCACTAATTAACACTCTATCACACACACATGCCTTGTCTCTCTACACACACAAGCCTAACACTCTATCACACATGCTAGCCTAGGTTTCATGTTACACACATGTCTCCCCTCACATGCCTCACTTCACTAGTACACACACACACATACAATTGAGTTCATGTACTTGTGATCCCCCTATATATATATATATATATATATATATATATATATATATTTTTTTTTTTTTTTATATATATATATATATACATATATATATATATATATATATATATATATATATATATATATATATATATATATATATATTTTTTTTTTATATATATATATATATATATATATCTATATATATATATATATATAGTAGTATATATTATATATATATATATATATATATATAATATAATATATATATATATATATATATATCTATATATATATATATATATATATATGTATATATATAAATTATATATACATACATATATATATATATATATATATATATATATATAAAAAAAAATATATATATATATAATAATATATATTATATATAAATATATATATAGATATATATATAATATATATATATATATATATATATATTATATATATATATATATATATATTTTTTTTTTTTTATTATATCTATATATGTATACATATTTTTTTTTATATATAAAGAAAAAAAAATGTATATATATAAAAAAATATGTATATATATATATATATATATATATATATATATATATATATATATATAATATATATAGATATATATAATATTGTATACATATATTTTTTTTATATATATATATGTTTTTTTTATATATATATATGTTTTTATATATATATATATATGTATATATATATATATATATATATATATATATTATATATATATATATATATATATATATATATATATATATATATATATATATATAATGTCATATAATGTTGTATTTGGTTCAATAGGAGCCTATATACTAATAAGTCTTTTCCATAATAGTTGTGTAGGCTATGTTATTTTGTATAACACATCAATATGTGATTTTCCTATTAGCTTGTGTAAATAGATATATATGTATCCTATATTAGATTGTATGATATGTATACATGTGTTTGGTTAGATATAGATATTGAACATGGTTTTGTTTGGCCCATGGCCTAGTCTTTTAGCCTATGGCATGGTATGCCTAGTATGGAGTCTAGAATAGACTGTTTAGCCTTGTTAGGACCTAGAATGGCTTGTTAGACCTAGAATAGACTAGTTTGACTAGTTTGACTTAGGTTTGACTTGGTTGACCGAGTTTGACTTCTAGGGTTGACCAGAGTTGACTTTGGTCTAGATTGACCTAGATTCATGTAGAATGCATTGATTTGCATCTTATTATCATTATAGACTCATAGTGACTTGTACTGTTCTATAAGAGACAGACACCACTCCTCGGACAGTATATATTCTCTCAGATTCACCGGTTACAGGCGAGTACATTCTCTGATCATTTCATATCCTGTATTAGGAGTATATTTCCTGCTTTAGATTACTTTATATGATGCTGACACGTTGGAAACACGGATTAGTACTATATGGATCTTGTTGGGCGATGTTATCCCCTTAGCGGATACATCGGGTATTTTGTGTTTGTGTACTTTATTGTGAACATCGTGTACTCCTTGTATTTGTGACATTCGTGTACGAAACGTATGAAATTGTGTATAATCATGTATTCACATGACCTTCGTGTACAATAACATAACTTAGCCAAATCCTTGTGTATTGATTGGGGCGGGGGAGTAGAAGTGGTTATGTATTCAATCCAGTAGATTACTCGTGTACAACCTCTATAGATTACTCGTGTATAACATCGTGCCGTTTACATAACCATCTTGTGCTCTGAATCACTAGACACTATCAGTTCTCTATATACTGTAGCTATTTATTTACAGTCTTTCCTGTTTACCCTATTATTCTTCAGTTTCTTGTATCTTACTCTCTAGCATGATTATATATCCTGATCTGCTATGATTAGTTGAGATGTACTGTGCTCGCTCCTGTCCTGACTGGACCTGTAGAAATATTACAGAGGACGAGGCTGAGGCGTTCTGCCCTACCTACTACGGTGCTACACTAGACGAGTGCTTGGACTTGGACCAGCAGCAGGGTCCACTAGCAGTAGATGACACTCCCTTAGACTAGGACTGTCTTTACTTTACTTGGATTACTGTATTTGGATTTCAGAGATTTGGACATGTATTTATTTATAGACACTTAGAATTCTGGTTTGTATCTCTGTGATGTTTCTTTCCTGGATATTATCATCTTTTATCATTCTATCTTATTCCCTGTTCTACCTTAGCTGTGATTGAGATATATTCTGTTATGTCACCCCCATTCGGGGAGTATAACTGTTTATTACCTGTATCTGTTAGATGTTGTGACTTAGGACAGCGTTTTACCGTCGATACTGCGGTGTAGGCTGGACGTACCCACGTCTCGTGCACTTACTCTAGGGTGCGGGTCGTGACATATGCTGAGGTCAACCTATATAGTGGAACTAGCTGACTTTACTATTTCGTAAGTCATTGTATTTTCTTTCAAATATAAATGTTGTAAATATTGTAATAAATTTAAAAATGTGAATGGACGATAAAGTTTATTTTTGAGCAATTATTTCTTGCGGGCTTAACAGCGTTCTACCGCCGACTCTACGGCGTAGGCTGGCTTGGACACGTCTTGTATCCGAAAAAGCGGGTGCAGGTCGTGACAAGTTTTTTTGGTGGCCCATGTAGGTCAGTCTTCGCAAATTATGCGAACTCGTGGTAGTACCATATTAGTCGTACTACTGCGAGCCTGCGACTAGGAAATGTTCATTCACAACTAGGAGTAAATCAATTTTTAGAGAATAGTTAGGATTAGGAGTCCCTAATTTAAATTGACATTTGTGTAGCTAAGGTTGCTACATAGGTCTCACTAGATGACTTTCATAGAATGATACACTAATGTATTTTTATTTGACGGTATTTCTCAAGACGGTAGATTCGTAACATATTCCCGAAAGTCTGGAAAATATGATTTTTAGAATTTTATAAATATTCAGTGTAGGAGGCCATAGTCACGGTTAAGTTTCGGAGCGCAAGATAACCAAGAATTTTGGCACTGAGAGTGTGGTCGAGTGCTTTGACTAGTGTTCTAGCCATGGTAGAGAAGGCCGAGCCAGAGATGTATTCTAACTAGAAAAACCAGGCCAAATCGTGACATAACCCTAGAAATAATTTGATTATATATTATTAAGATTATTGGCTTTTAGAAGACCCGGTTGTTCCAAACTAGCCCGAACCCAACCCAAGTCCTGGTGGTCATGTAGTGCGACCAATGTCGTCCATGTATAGTAGTCCATTTCTAGTGTTGTGAATAATTTCTATAAATTATATATTGAATATATTATATGTATTATTACTATTTAAATTCATATTTTACTTGGAAATAGGATAACCTTCTTTTAGAATGTTATTTTGGGATTATTGGGATTTACTTAGGCTATACATATATACTCGTGTATAAATATATTCATAATAGGTAGACATAGTACTTTATACATTTTTTTTCTCGATCTTGAATATTAGAGAAATATAAATTTGAGTTTATATTTCTTTTGTCTTCGACCATTTTTCCCTAATCATGATCATTTTTAAACTTTATCTTATGTCTTTTCTAAACATCGTCATATCATAAAGTTCGTATCACTTATATTCTTTTCCTTGGACCTAAGGAATTTTTTTTTAAAAATAACTTCTCACTCGATTGTCTACCAATCTCAAGTTTAGTTTTTGGATTCAAAGGTTTCCTCTCAATCGTTGAAAATTGAATATCCATGAAATAAGGATTATAAGATTTATTTTTGCTTATTTCGGCTTCGATCATTATCCTTCCTAATCAATTGTTTCTTTTCAAGAAGCTGATCTTATACTTGAAGGACAGATACTTGCACTCTTTCCATCTTTATCAACTTGTATGATGTTTTATACTCCTTTAATATTCTTGGGATATAGTTGGAATAATTTTGATGACTTGCGATGACAAGACAGCAGCACACTGTCGTCACTTATTTGAATTATCGAGACTGCGGGTTCACTGTACCCAGCAGCGCACTGGCGTGGCATGACCCCTAAGTTGAAATAATTTCAAGTAAGCGTGAGTGATGGAACATTATTAAAATTATGTCTTGGTCGTCTTATTTAACCCTTGACTTGTTATGTCAAGATTAGATGGAGTTGATAGGGTATTCGTTATCGCAACATAGCTTGAGTTGTGGAATTAAGGGTTTAATGCAGCTAGCTGTATACTGGCGAGGCATAAATTCTCGGTAAAATGACTTCGATTATGTTTACGAGTTTCGAATACCATAGAGACTATATCTTATTGGCATATAACTATTGAGTTTTCAAATTGATTTGTGCTTATTCATAGTCACAATCTTCTCAATAGACCGGTAATTCTCCCCTCCTTTCTTATCCTTCTATTTTTCATATTGTTATCTTTTAATATAATTTCGACTGGATTCCTAAACTTATCTAGATTTTGATTCTAAACTCGTTTCTAATTAATTTTGGATAAATATTTTAAGCATATCGAAACGATTTTGGATTTGATCATCCTTAAATAATTTTGATCATGACTAGACTCCTTTTATTTCGATCGAGTCAATTCATATCCTTTCCTAGGTTTGATCCTATAATCATGCCTAAACAGTTTTGCTTAACTAATTGATCGTTCCTAAACAAATTTGATCACGACTAAACTCTCTTGACTATAATCATAATCGTGCATACATTTCAAATCAATTATTGCTAATGTTATATTTTTATTCCATTTTGACAATGACCATTTTGACCTCGTTCATGCTCCTGCCAACTTTCTAATTTTATCTTGCACGGATGACTTCATGATTAATCTTTATCGCACTACATCTTAGTTGTATCTAGTGATATTAACCATGTTTAGACTATGATTAAATTTTGATTCTTGACCATGCCTATATAATTCTAACAGTAGTTAATTGTGCCTAACGACTTTTCTTGTTTGATTAACCCTATTTCGATTATGTCCTTGACCATGACTATACTTTAATCATGCCAGGTGGTATCTTTCTTAAAAGTTTGATTCCATTGACGATCTAACTCCAATTTGATCATTGACCATATTATTTCTTGATTATGTTTTTAAAATTTGCCTAACTACATCCTATGAAACTTCGATGACCAATTTTTCTAAGGTGGGTAGAGCCTTGATTGATGAAGTGTCCTTCAAGTTATTTTTAACTCTTTATCGAATTTCTGAAAACAATTAGAGCATATTTCAAGACCGTAGCATAAGGTTCCAACATCAAACCATGCCTTTTATCCTTCCACTTCTACCCTAGTTGAGCAATGTTCGTATCAAAGAATCCTTCTTTTCCTTCCATCTATTTTACTCTCTTGTTCGATTTACTTACCATTCCACAAATTAGCCAGGTCCGCCTATCCTAGCAGTCCTTAAATTTCGATGACGAAATTCTTCTATGGTGGGTAGATTTGTATCTCCTCTTCCTAATTTTTTTTAAAATTTTTATTTATTTATATGTTTGAGATTGTGTTTAGGGAACGAGTTCTCTTTGAAACGTGTATCTATTATTTTTATATTTCTAAAAGTCTATCATAGTTCAAGGATAATAAAATAGAGTTTTAAAAATATTATTACTTGAAATTTATTACTAGAATTATTAGTTAGTAGCTTTCCGGGCATTCAAGTTATTGACTTCGAAAAAAATGACTTTCAAAAAATTATAGATATTTAATAATAAATTTGGATTTACAAGATGTCTTATCGAATATTAATTATAGTGATAATTGCTTATTATTTTGATTTAGAAAAATAGTATTTGTCATCAAATATTATTTTGAATTATTATAATAATTGATTAATTAATTTTTGATTTTGCACGATTGAAATTATTTCGATGATATTAAGTATTAATTTGAAATATTATCAAATACCATATTTAGACTTGATTAGATTAATTTGTAAATATTATTCTAGTTAAAGTTTAGGGAAAAAGGGGTTTCTTAAAAACTAATTAGTCAAGGGCCTTAAGGAAATCTTGTTTCAAATTCAAACTCAGCCTTCAACCGATCACTTGAAATTCAATTCGAACTCAATTCGATCTCTCTTATCTCAATTCGGTCTCTCCTAATCTCTAGAGGACTCATGCATATCCAAAGCTTGGATATATATAGAAGGGATGCAACCAATCCCTAATGATATATGCCACAGCCATAATGTCTTCACTGCCATCGTCCTCGGCACCCGGAGCACCTCGACCGCCGCTTATCGCTGTCGAGTGTTAGCCGCTGGCCACCCCGATTCCGTCATAACCACCACGATGACCACTGCCCTGCCATCAGAACCCCGCCACACAAGGGCGCCATCACCCGCCTCCTCCGACCAAATCACAGACCAGCCATCTAATCCCTCCACCTCGTCCAGACCTCCCCGATTACTCCCCGTCGAACCGCTCTGACCGGCCACACCACCACAACAGTGACCAACTCATCGTAATCTTCCATCCCTGCACTTTCCCAAGAACGACCACGCACCTTCGCATGACGGCGAGTCCCCAGTAGCACTGTGAGCCAAGACCCCGTGCGCTCGTCGGTCAGAGCAAGCCCTATTGCACCCTAACTTCACCATCATCAACCACCTCCCACCTTACCAGCCACCATCGATGCCACATCCCTAGCGTCGTCAGTCATCAACACGCCGCTGCCTCGTAGCAGATCCGAGCGACCGTCGTTCGAACGACTACCGTCGCGACTGGGAGTCGCCATCAGTCCGTCAAGCACTGGAGAAGCCAGCGAGTGGCCGTTCCGTCGCGCGATGCTACCACCTGCCCTCGTGCGCCTCGCGGTGGGCCGCTCCTGATGTCACCTCACGAACACCGCTGTGCCGTGCCCCCTCGCCATACGGACATCGCCACCACCGCCAGCGGAGGTAAGCAACGCCTCCGCATCGAGGTCAGCACCGCCATAGCCAAAACCCGACGTTCGGCTAGGCCGTGCCTCGTTTCTACCGCTGGGCACGTGCCATGCCGAGCGGATCCCTCTCGAGCGCGCCACCGTGCCCTCGGACGGTCTCCACCAGCACCGAGCGCTAGTCGTCGGATCTCGAACGGTGAGCGCCCCTTCTCCCTTCATTCTCTCTCTTCCTCTGTAGTATTAAAAAGGAATAAGAAATAAAGTTTTGGGTCTGTAATGGGAAGTTATGGGCTAGGCTTTTGGGATGGTTTTAATTAGGAAGTTAAGGGATTTGGTTTTAGAGTTAATATTAATAGTATTATTAGTAGTAATAATATATTAGCCCCTTATTACTGTCATCATTGTCAAATATATGTACAATTAGTATTTTCTAGATTTATTTTGATTACAATACTAGGCTTTAAGCCATGCCCTATAAAATATAGGTAATAGGAGTTTGGGTCTAGAAGTTTATGTAGACTAATTTTTGGGGTTGATATATATATATATATATATATATATATATATATATATCAACCCCAAAATATATATATATATATATATATATATATATATATATATATATATATATATTTTGGGGTTGATATATATATATATATATATATATATATATATATATATATATATATATATATATATATATATATATATATATATATATATATATATATATATATATATATATAGTATAGGGTATAAGTTCTGTTAAATAATAAATTTTGACTCTACATATATAATATATTTTTGTGAGTTTAAAAAGTTATATTACTTTTATAAATAAATAAATATATACATTAAATGATTTCGTATGTTTCAAAAAAATATCTACTTAAATATCTTGATTAGTTTCCAACAATTATAATTATTTTCCTAAAAGTTATTTTGATAAAATTAGATTTAGTCCTAAAATGATTTCTAAAATTTCAAATACTTTCCTACAATATTTGACTAGTATAAATGTAGTTTCTAATACTAAAAATAATTTCCAAAATAGATGCATATAGTGTTTATGAATTCCTCTTCGATATAAAAAATCCTAAATCGTGACTAATTATATCCGTATTTACTTTTGACCTTGGACTCCAGCATGTCTACCCTAGGCTAACCGGACTCTGTTGGACCCAACAAGATGGTTGTTTCACCAGCACAGGACCTCAGGCGATTACATCTCTGATTGTTTTCGTATTTGATTATCTCTATACTTCTTGTATTTAATATTGTTTTACATTGATATCATGTTGATTCTTGACACGCTTGTCACACGAGATAGTAGTTATGGATTCTTGCATGTTGTTCATGAACCAATATATTTTCGTGTTCGTGACCTGTCTGAATCCATAGGTACTAGCCGGGCGGGGAAGTACATTAGTAGACATGTAAACATACCCAGAAGTATCTCCAAAATGTCTATTCTTGCCTGATAGCAGTCGCACAACTCACGTGCGGGGTGCCGGATTTACCCCCTAGCCGTTTACATGTCGAAAATGTAGTTCAAATCACTTGTTAGATATAGTCTTGCTACATTACAGTTTTTTGTTATTGCTTGCCTTGTGTACCATGTCTCCCTGTTTTACTCGCATGATTTCTACCATGATTCCATGTTTATCCCTTATCATGTATCTCAGTATTATTACAGATTTATGGATTTCGTCATTTATTATTTCTGTTGTGAGATTGTACTCGTTCCATTTCTGACTGGAAACCAATATTTTTCAGGTTAGCTGCGATCACTCTTAGCACTGGGAAGGCATGGGTATACTGAGGTCAACCTAGATTGTGGAACTAGCTGACTTTACTATTTCGTGAGACATTGTATTTTCTTTCAAATATAAATGTTGTAAATATTATAATAAATTTAGAAATGTGAATGAGCAATAAAGTTTATTTTTGAGCAATTATTTCTTGCGGGCTTTACAGTGTTCTACCGTCGACTCTGCAGCGTAGGCTGGCTTGGACACGTCTCGAATCCGAAAAAGCGGGTGCTAGTCGTGACACCACTCATTGAATGCATCTAATGAGACAAAAAGTCGCTCATTATAGGTGTTGGGATTTGGTGGAGGTGGTGGATTGAACAAGGGATGAATAGGATGAGTAGGAGGGTTAAATGAAGATGCTCCCTCACTTCTCATCCTCCTTTCTCTACCAAAGAATTTTGGAGCCATTGATAATGAAAATATGAATTTGAAAGAGAGGGAAAAAAAGGAGTTATACCTCACAAAAGTAGTTGGAGATGGAAGAGATCCACCAAAACCCCTTAAATCTTGAGTTTTGGGGAAGAGATAGCCCTAAGATTTGAGTTTTCTAGGGTTAGAGTTTGAGGAGAAAAGGTTTAGAGGGAGGTAGAAAAAGAAAAAAGTGATGAGAGAGAGAGTTCGGGTATATGAGGATTAGGGCCAGTAGGTCGGGTTAAATCGTGGCAATCAGATCAAAAATTGGATAGCCAGGAGCAAATGGAGGTTCTGGAAGCAGCCACACACAGTTCGGTCCGAACTCTGTGTAGGGCAGAGTTCGGCCTGAGTTCTGTGGGTCTGGCTCCAAAACACAGAAAAGGTTTTAAAAATAAAGTTTTGATAGAAAAATTCTTGAATTAGAAATATTAAATGTTACAAGCCATAAAAATAGTGTAGCCATATAATAAATATTGTTAAAATGATGATCATCACAGTGAAACTACTTTAGGTTAGTTGTAGGGGCCGGATCCCAGCTAGCGGTAGTCCGAAGACTAGTGCACCGTGTCGCTTAGGCTTTTACGCTTTGTTGTTAGAAGGGCCCTGTTGGCTTGTACCCAAAGCAATGTTACCATGAATGATGTACGTTATAACCGTTATTTAAGCAGGTACAACTTATTATATGATAATTTCATCCAAAATTCTGAACTCTCGAAGAAAAAAATTGAAGTGCTCTTCGGCTAGTGGTTTTGTAAAGAAATATGCTAGTTGATGTTCAGTGTCAATGAATTCTAAGTTAATAGTGTCGTGCTGTTGATGATCACGTAAGAAATAATGTCTAATCTCTATATGCTTTGTGCGTGAGTAACATACTTGGTTCTTGGTCAAATTTATTACACTAGTGTTATCACAGAAAATATGTATGTGCTTGAATAGTAAGTTATAGTCTTCAAAAGTTTGCTTCATCCATAGAATCTGTGCACAACAACGACCAGCTGTGATGTACTCTGCTTCTGTTGTGGATAGTACGACAGAATTCTGCTTCTTGCGAAACCATGAGACTAAAGCCTTTCCAAACAAAAGATACGTGCCGCTGGTACTCTTACGGCCAACTTTGCAGCCACAAAATCAGCATCAGAATATCCGATTAGGTCAAAGGAAGTGGTGTTGGGATACCACAAGCCTACCGTAATCGTTCCTTTATGATATCTAAAGATACTCTTAACAGCGGTCATGTGTGATTCCTTAGGGCTAGCTTGATATCTAGCACATAAGCAAACACTAAACATAATATCGGGACGACTAGTAGTTAAATACAATAGACTAGCAATCATACCTCGATACTTACGTTGATCAACCAGTTTGCCGCTTTCATCAGGTTCCAACTTTGTTGTAGTAGCCATAGGAGTGCTGATAGGTTTGATGTTGTAAAGCTTAAACTTTTTCAGCATATCCTTTGTATACTTCGACTGATTGATGAAGACTCCTTGCAAGAATTGTTTGACTTGTAGTCCAAGGAAGTAGTTGAGCTCCCCCATCATGCTCATCTCAAACTCGTTCTGCATACACTTGGCAAATTCTTTGCATAGACCCTCATTAGTAGACCCAAATATGATATCATCTATATAGATTTGTACTAACAAAACAGTTCCATCAAGGGATTTTATGAAAAGTGTAGCATCAATTTTCCCTTTTAAAAAACTTTATCAAGTAAGAAAGTACTAAGGCGTTCATACCAAGCTCGAAGAGCTTGTTTGAGGCGATAAAGAACTTTCTTAAGTTCAAAAACATGGTCAAAAATTTGTGTCTTTCAAACCAGGGGGTTGCTTGACAAAAACTACTTCTTTAATAAACCATTTAAAAAGCACTTTTTACATCCATTTGAAAAAGTTTAAAGTTTTGGAAATTTACAAAGGCACAATGCATCTGAATAGATTCAAGTCGTACAACAGGAGTATATCTTATCATAGTCGATATCCTCCTCTTGGTTGTATCCTTGAGCTACGAGACGAGCCTTGTTGCGAGTGACCAAACCGTTCTTATTAACTTTGTTGCGAAAAACCCATTTGGTACCAATGATTAAATGATCAGCAAGTCTAGGAACAAGTTCCCAAACCTGATTTTGTTTGAATTGGTTGAGTTCTTTTGCATTGCAGATATCCAAAATTCATTGTTAAAAGCTTCTAAAACATTTTTAGGTTCAATTTGAGAAATAAAAGCAGTGCTAGCAATAGAATCTCTCAAAGAAGATCGAGTAGTTACCCCTTTCGATACCTCACCTATTACCAAGCATTCTGGATGCGAAGGTTTTAATTGAAACTTCTTTGGTAAGCTCTCCAGAGAACTAGTTTCGGGTAGTGTATCCACAGGAGTGGAAGTTGATGGCTCATCATCTTCGGGAATGATAGCTGTACTATTGTCCTCACCAAAAGTTACGTTAGTAGACTCTTCAACAATCATGGAGCGTTTGTTGAACACTCTACATCCCTTACTGTTGGCAGCATAACCAGGAAGAATACCTTTGTTAACTTTGGCATCAAACTTGCCTAAGTTATCATTTATATTCAGGATAAAGCAGCGACAACCAAACACTCGAAAGTAAGAAACAATTAGAGTTCTACCAAACTAAAGCTCATATGGTGTTTCCTTCGAAATAGGTCGAATCAAAATCCTATTCAAAATATGGCACGTTGTGCTGACAGCTTCTGTCCAAAAATATTTCGGAAGAGAAAATTGATTCAGAATGACTCTAGCTATATCGCCAAGAGTCATATTCTTCCGTTCCACAACACCATTTTGTCGAAGAGTTCTAGGATAAGAAAACTCATGATTAAAGCCATTTAAATCACAAACTTTTCAAAATCAGAATTTTCGAATACGCCACCATGATCACTTCGGATACGAGTAATCATGTAGCCTTTTTCGTTTTGGACCTTTTTAGAAAAAACTTTGAAAACTGAAATGGTATCACTTTTATATGCAAGAAAGAAAACCCAAGTTAATCTTAAAAAGTCATCAACAATAACGAAAACATAGAGTTTTCTGCCAAGAATGGCTACTCTACGAGGACAAAATAAATCCATATGGAGTAGTTTCAAGGATCTAATAGTACTTACAGTGTTGATTGATTTAAAGGAAGATTTGGTTGCCTTTTTTTCACAATCGGCACATACCATGTCCTTTTTGAATGTGATTTTAGGCAGTCCTCTTACTAGCTTCTTGGTAGATAGTCTTGATATGGTGTCCATGTTGGCATGGCCAAGACACTGGTGCCATAATAGCCTTTCATCTTTGTGGGCATAAAGGCATCTACCTGCTCTGTTAGTATCTCTAGATAGATAGAAAATATATATATTATCTTCTATTATCCCTTCGAAAGCGATATCTCCAGATGATCTATCATAGATAAAGCATTTAGTTTTACCGAAGTTAATATCATATCCATGATCAGCAAGATGACTTATGTTGACCAGGTTATGCTTTAACTCGGTCACTAAACAGACATCCTTAATAATGGAGGAAAGAGGATAACCAATTGTACTGTTACCTATGATATAGCCTTTCAGATTGTTGTCGAAGGATACATATCCTTCCCTTTTCATTAATAGTGTTGTCAATAGATTATCACCTCCAGTCATATGTCGTGAGCACCACTATCGAGAATCGATTTGCTTCTAGTTTGAGAAGGAAGGTCCACCTATACCACGAGTAGATGTGACATTTAGTACCCAGATTCTTGTGGGTCTTGAATAGTTAGTCTTCAGTACCCATGCATATAGATTAATATCCTCTAGTTTTCTAATTCTACGCTGTGGTTACATGTGTCCATGTAAACCATAGTAAGTACATGTAGCATGCATATTGGTATTGGGTACAGGATGATAGTGATGTCAATATGTGGGTGTAAAATGATGATAACTACGTGTAATAGCAGGATAATTGTAGTGACTGTGTACAGCAGCAAGATGATGATATGATTTACGTATGAGAGTTTTATGTGTTGCATGGGAGTAGGTGTACATAAAGGCATATTTTTGTGTGGTATATGGATGAGTGTGCTTGTAATGACGTGCTCTCTTGTGTCGAGCCGTCTGGTGTTTAGTGTAAGTATTGTGATTATGAGACTGAGTTTGAGGTTGAATAACCTGTTTACCCAGTCTAATCTCTAATTTCTTAGAGGCAACATGCAACTCATCACATTTAGCAGTAAGACCGTTTATTCTACTAGTAGCAATCCTGTACTTGTTCTCCTCTTCAGCAAGCTCTTTATTGAGTAATGAGATTTCTCGTGCTTGTTTTTCAATGATAGATTTGGCATCGTATAAGCTTAACTTAAGCTTGGATACCTCCTCGGCGTCCTCTGTGGGAGGAGTATCTCTAATATTATCTAATAAGCATAAAAGTTTATGGATCTCAGCTTCATGAGCCGTGATTTTATCCTTAGCATGTTTATATTTGTTAATAACCTTTTTGTGGTCCTCAAGTAGATCATTAAAGGCATCACCAAGTTCATCAAAAGAAAAGTCGTCAAGATAATCATTTACCTTATCTGAAGTTGCCATAAGGCAGACGTTTGTAGTGTTCTACGGAGAGTCCTCTTCTTCATCTGAATTACTGGCCTCGCTTTCGTGTCAGATGCTAGTGTTGGCATACTTTCTTGAGGTTGGCTTCTTGTACGGTTTTTCGTATCTGATGCCTTTCTTTGCTACAAGACAATCTTTTCTGACGTGTCCCGTCTTCTTGCATCCAAAGCAAGTGGGTTCATCCTCATCGTCTTTTTGTTCCTTCTTTCTTCGGTTGAAGCGCAGGAACTTCTTGAAATTTTGAACCATGAGTGCTTGATCGTCACCTTCGAAATCATTGTCATCTATTTCCTCTGAAATGGTTCTTTGGTGATGAGCTCTTAAGGCAATTTCTTTTTCTTTTGGAGCAGTTTCTTCAAAATCTTTGAGGTCGAGCTCATGCGTCATCAGCTTGCTCATCAGAGTTTCTAGTGACATAGTCGTAAGGTCATTTCCTTCGATAATCGCCGTGACCTTTGGGTTCCAGATCTTCGGCAATCCTCTTAGCACTTTGCGTATCTTCTCATATTTGGAACATACTTTACCAAGGGAAGATAGAGGGTTGACGATGTCGAGGAATCTTGTGAACATCTGAGTAATCGTCTCATTTGGCTTTATTTTGAATGCCTCGTATTCTTGTGTCAGATGGCTGATCTTTGATTCTTTAACCTATGTGGTTCCTTCATGAGTTACCTCTAGAAGCCTCCATACTTCGTGTGAGGTGGAGCATGTAGAGACATGTTGAATTCAGTCTTGTCGATTGTACAGAAGAGGGCATTAATAGCCCTAGCATCTAAACTTGCCTGTTTTTTCTTCGTCGAAATATTTGTCGTGGGATTTTTCAACAAGTCCCCTCGACAGCTATTTTGGCAGGCTTCTTGTAACCATCAGTGACGATGGTCCACAGATCAAAGTCTAGAGACTTAAGATAAAAACTCATCGTAGTTTTCTAATAGGTTTTGTTAGTTCCGTCAAATAGGGGTGGCCTATTTGTGGACTGTCCCTCACCATAGTTGGAAAAGGTAGGTTGTGTGGTTGCTATGGATCAGCTCTAGGATGTTAATCCAATATAAGAGAACAGAGCTCTGATACCAATTGAAGTACGAGTAGGCAACTCTAGAGGGGGTGAAAAGAGTATGTGTCGATAATACCCAATTAAAAATTTAACTCTATTCAAGTCTAACCAACAGAAATAATAATCAAAGTATAAATACGGAACATATATAAAGATCAGAGAAGCATACGCAGACACATCAGATTTTAACTTGGTTTCCCTCGTGGAGGACTAGTCCAGACCTGAGAAATCTAGCTCAGGATTGAAATCCACTATTTATGAAATAGCGTACAACCACGTGCCTTTACTCAGAAGAGCACACCAACTTCTTATAGATTTGCGGATGGCGAAACTTGGAATTGTCCAAGTGACTTCTTTTAAAACTCTTGCACACAAACTTTTAGTTGACTCGCACTGAGCACCTTGGGGGCTTGGGAAGTTTTGTGGCTAGTTAGATGAGAAGAATAAGCTCTAGAATGTATTGGCTATAGGAGAAGAGAAGATGAGAAAATTGGATGATTGAAAATGAGAGAAATCAAGGCCTATATATACTAGTCTAGAGAGGCAGAGTTCGGCCAGAACTCTGTCCCAAAATTTTAAATATTTAGCCGTCGGACAACTAGCAGTCAGCAAGCCCTAAAAATTAGTTCCTAATTTTAAGGGGCAGTGTTCGGCCCGAACTCTATCTCCTAGGGGACAGAAAGTTCAAATGGGCTATGTAGGCTTGGCAAGTTTTGGAGTTTGTTTGGTGGAGCTTTGGGTATTAAGTCTAGGGTTGAGATCTTCAGTGCGACTCAACTTACAATAGCCTAGACCCAATAGAAAGTAAAAAAATATAGACTCAGAGTACACGTAACAGCAGCACTGTCGAAGCAATTGTCGATGATGTCTGTCTTGAACTGATATATGATAATGTTCTATTTTGGAGCTTGATGTGTCAAGTTGGATTATAACAGATATAGTCTTGTTAATTATCAAGATTAGGTTGACTGTGATCCAGTTTGGTTCAACAGATGAGTCATCCATGCTTGCAAGATTCATTTGGACATCTATATGATGCTCGATTTTATCTTTCTTATGTAATTTTATGCTTTACTGAGTCTAGGACTTATTTATGTACATCAAGTAGCACTTGGTACCAAAAGTCCACTCGACCGAACAAAGTCCACTAAAAAAACCTGAAACCCTTTTAAAAATCCCAACCCAAACACAACAAAGACATTCCAAAATCATCCAAAATTCATACCTATTTTATCCACCGAACTCGGTCTTGGCATAATTGGCACTGCCAAATAGTTGCAAAATCCCAGATATTGTGTCCCAAAGTTCGAAAAAAATTCAAATATACGCCCGAACTCTGTCTTAACCTGGTCCACAAAAAGGCTATAAATAAAGATGGATTTTGACATCCTTACTCATCTCATCTATAATCCAATCTTCTATCATATAGTGAGAAAGTCTCTGAGCTAAACCTTTCCATCTCCAAGATCAACTCTCTAGCCTTCTAGTTCCAAGTATGATCTCGATATAGAAGTCTATTCGAGTTGTAAAAACTTGGTCTATAAAAGTTTATCTCCTGTTCTACAATTACGAGTCCTTCGGATTTAAGTTCATATTTGTGAGGTCGTTATGCCCTTCCAATAAAAGCACAAGGTGTATGGAGTTGTAAGCACTTCGGATTCAAATCTTGTGTTTTACTATTGTTACTATAGTGGATTCAACTTCGAGTAAGAGTTCTCAGGCCTGGACTAGTCCTCTCAGGGATACCAGAATAAAATTCTCGGTATTTGCGTTTGCTCTCTAAGCTTTTCTTTTAATACTTGTCTTATACACACAAAATTTATTTCTGCTGGTTGTACTCTGCCTTCACTTTTAATAATTTTTAATTGGATAGATATCTCCACTACAGTCTATTCACCTCCCCTTTTGTGTCGCCTAACGGTCCTTTAAAACCAACTAAATGAACCATTATAAACCAAGAATTGTATCGATCGGCTCGATTTTGACCAACGTTGAGCCATGAATTTGATAGAAGTATGTTATATAACAAAGTGAGAATGGGGTAGAATATTATATACTACTAAGAAAAAGTTTGTCCTCTAAGTTAATAGAATAAAATCCACTAACCAAAAAATCTCGAATAGTAAAGGGTACTTTATGGAATCTTTTCTTCGAGTTCCCATATCGATTCTTCGAAGTTATGATTTCTCCAGAGCCCTCGAATCAAGTATGTTAAATGACTTCATAGCACTTTCTCTTTCTTGTCTAAGATTTGCATAAAGTTCCCTACATAAGATAAATCTGCATGCAACTCAAGTTGGCCCAAATCCACAACAAGACTTGGATCATGCACATACTGTTATAGTTTAAAGACATGGAAGATATTATGCACTTCAGCCAAGAAAGCTAGTAGGATAATCTTATAGGCTATAAATGCAATTTTTTAAGTATCCTAAACGATCCAAAAACTATTAGGTTCTATTGGCCCATTGATCATGGTCGAACTGGATTTTAATAATTGATCTAAGCCTATCTTGATATAAGGGCAACTTGGACGAACTGCGACAGCTTGTGCCTGCTACCGTTCAAGACTTGGAGCTATGTTTGTCGTCGCGTCTGTATTCCAATTATCAATGTAATTTTATATTTTATTTAGTCTAGGAATATAATGTAAATTGCATCGTACTGACAAATAGGCTACCCAAGAAACATTTTCAAAATATCCTTTCATTTTGAAAACAAGCCCACTCATAAAGCCAAAACTACTTCCTAACTGCATGAAAATTTGAAAGCCCAAAAAATCTGAGTTGCAAACTAAAAAATCAACCCATTCTGGACTAGCAAAATTTTAGACGAATTCGTCTTGAATTCAGCCTGAGTTTGGCTACCCTGAACGTTGGATTTTAAACTCACTCTCCCGTAGTTTCGGATGCAACGACTATTGTCGCGAGTCTCTCATAGAATTCTGTCCGAATTTTGTCCCAATTCTACCAGTATTCTTCCTTTAGAAATCCAATAAATAGAAAGAAATTCTACCATTTCAATACACTCTTCACTTTTATATCTCTTCTCTTTAAGCTTACTACGATCTTCCAAAGCCCCACTAAGCTTTCAATTTCAAATTCCAAACCAGTTAAAATTCTCTAATCGATTTGCCAGTGCGGTACGGTCTAGAAGTTCAGAGTGATTATGTAAAATCCCTCAAAATATTTTCTTTATTTATTATTTATTTGTTACTAAATTTTGTTATTTGTTAAATAAATGTTATTACACTAATTATTAATTATTTATAAGGTTTATATATATATATATATATATATATATATATATATATATATATATATATATATATATATATATATATATATATATATATATATATGAAGGTGTTTGTGTGTGCATTGTATTAGGAAATCCTAATCCTTAACCCTAAAGGCTAAACCTAGGATAACTCTAACCTTAATTCATTTAGTTTATTTATTAGACTATATATATATATATATACTTATATATATATTGAGTTACTATTTATTTAGTTTTATTATTAGATTATATATATCTCTATACTTATATAGATATGGTGTTTCAATTTATAGCAACCCAAACCCATTCCATATATCCCGACCCTAACCCTAGCTCAGCCCATGGGCCATCTACCCTCACCCTAACTTAGGTCCAAACCCATTAGGGTTTCCTAAACTCATGGATCTTATATATATATATATATATATATATATATATATATATATATATATATGTAGCAACCAAACTAGCCTCAACCCTAACCTTGTCTACACGTAAACACCAGCCCCCCCATCATCACCGCCACCCCTAGCCACCTCCGGCGACCCTTTCCTTAGCCTGCCTCCTCCCCCAACCGAGGCACGTCGCCGTCGAGAGACGGAGAACGCGGCGTTGCCCGCGCCCGTGCGCTGCACCCAACCCGTCCGCTGATCCCGACGACCCCCTTGTCGGCGCCACCCCCCGGACCGTGAGCCACCCCCCTGCGGCGTGGCCAGGTAGCCCACGACCCATCACGTGGCGCTGCCACGTGGGAAAACCCCCCTTGTATGCTTTAACCCTAGTTTTAGGGTTTAAAATCTGATTATTTAGTTTTATTTAATGATTGTTATTGTGTAATAATTGATAATTAATTAGATCTGATTGTAGGAAATTATTGGTAAATAAGTAGAGGTTCTGCCCTAATTTTTGTGGGAATTAATATTAATTATTACTATTTATTTTTATTTAATTATGAGTTTTCGATGCTAGTAATTAAATAATTGTGTTTACTGTTTTAATCTTTAAGTAATAATTTTATTATGAATTAAATAATACTTTGTAGATGAAAAAGTTTGTACAATTAATATAGTATTTTAAAATAATTTTTCCAGAATTTATAGAATTTAATTTATAATTATTTTACGTGAAAAACAGTAAATTTAAATTGTTTAATTAGTTCTGTTTGATTCATATTATTTAATTAGTAAATAATTAAATAATAAAATTTATATGGAAAATATAGATTTAAATATAAAGTATATTATGGAAATTTCTCCAATATTTTATTGGTTTTTAAAATATTTTATTTAGATATATCTTGTGAGTTTTGTATTAATCAAATCAATTATTAAATACTGTTTTCAATTTATATTATTTATTTGGTTAAGTAATTAAGTAATACTTATTGAATAGAAAATGTTTATAAAAATATACTCTTCTGTATAAAAATAATTCCAATATTTAATTATAGTTATTTATAATTATTTAGATTTAGTTGGGTAATTTTTAGAATTATTTAATAAATTAAATATATTATATAATTAATTGTTATTAATTATATAAATATTGTAATTTTGTGAAGTGATAAGATTATGTTAGAAATATGTAATTATGATATTTAGGAAATTGTTTCATGTATTTTATATGTATTTACAAATTTTTAAGATTTAAAAGTAGTTTTTAGATTCATTTTAGGATTATGTGTTAAATTGTGTAATAATTATTTATTAATTTAAATAATTATTAATTATGTGTTACTATTGTATAGAATAGTGAAATTATCTTTAATAGTTAAATTTAAGGTTTGTGGTGATTTTTAGGGTTTATTTAGAATTATTAAGTACATATTATTATTATTTCACTATTCATTTAATAAATAGATTTAATGGTAATAATTCATTTCTGTAAAAATATATATATATATATATTTATTATTATGATATTATTTAGTTTATTAATAAAATAGACTAAAAATGATTTTCAGGATTTTTACTATTTTTGTTAGCATTATTAGGAATTGTATATACCTGTGTGTATTAAATTGGTTGGTTAATTAATTATAATTAATTAATTAATTAATTATTAAATATTTGGTTATATATAAATTTGAGAATATAAATTGTATGATAATAAGTATATTTTATATACTTATTATTGTTCATAAATATTGATACTAGTTAGCTAGTAATAATAGATTAATTTAAATTATAGATTACTTAGCAATTAAATAAGTTGTTTAATTTGTTTAATTAGTAATTAGAGATAAATTTTGTTTAGGATTATTTGCTTCTCGGGACTCGGACTCTACTTTGGACCCGGATACTCAGTTGCTGGACACAGGCAAGTACACCTTGCTTGACATTTACTATGCAGTATTTACATTTGACCAGTTATTACTATTGTGTGCACTCGTCTCCATTGATGACTACCTTGTATAGAGTTAGTATAAACTTGACACTGACTCAGACATGTATCACATATGAGTGAGTTGAGTGCAGAGGTTCTGTGTTGACTGGCCCTTAACATATGATCTTGAGTCTGTTAGCAGTTTGGTTTAGTTGTACTATATTTACTATGACGTCTTGCATATTGTTTGTACCGCGTATACGGTACAAGTACATTGGGTGGGGAGAGTCTACTAGTGGTGTATGAGAATTCTGTTTCCAATGTACGCTGGATGCTCGTAGCCCCTCGTTTCTCAAACCGTAGAACGCTTGGTGGCAGTTTCTTCTTCTTCTCCCCCTCTCATGTGCCACTAGAGATGTCTCGAGTACATTTACACTTAGATGGTTAGAACACCTGTATTGCTTCCGTGTATTTTCTATCCTTGTTTGGTTAGGGAAATACTGGGTGGCATTCTTATTAGTTACTTTTATATTACTGCTCAGTATTATCATGCATGTCATTTTCCTGTGTATTTGTTATGTCCCTCTGAGGACCTGGTATCTTTTCCAGAGCTTGACGAGCATTTATTCCCGGCTGATTACGGAGTAGACGGACTTGTTGACGACGACTTTGAGGTGGAGCCGCAGCCTTGATCCTCTGTAGGCTAGCTACATCTTCAGACGTGGGTTTCATTTCCAGTATTTCGTTCATTTCTATTTGCTACTTCATTTTCATTCCAGATATACTCATTTACTAATTTAGTGGATTGTTCTCCTCTAGCCATAGTTGACATTTGGATTCTGTGGCACTGATTATTTTCCATTCAGTTATCTATTACTTTATTTCATGGATGAGACTAGTTTACCTGCCTGTGATGTTACTTTATTAGTTATACTTCAGCGTACTACAATCAGATCATAGTCTATTAAATTGGGTTTAGCTATGCTTGATTGTACAGCTGGCATGCCACGTGTTTCCGATCCGATTATTTGGAACTGGGGCGTGACATATTTTAGTGGTGGCCAATGCAAGTCAGAAATTTGTTTGGTTACGTTACTGTACTGAACAAGCCTGCAAATTAGGTTTAGAATATTACGTCTCATCCATACTTGACTATATCATTCTTGATTATCCTTGAACAAATTCTTTTACATCTCGTTTGTTTTCGTCCTATTCTCAATTCCTTCTATCTTATCTCTGCAGAATCATGAATCTAAGGAGTGGACGTACCGCTGCAGGTAGAGACAACCAGTCATCTGGTACGGTTGATCAGTCCGCAAGGGTAGTTCCAACCCACCCTTTGCTTCCAGGATAGACGTCTCAGCCAGTTGGTGCACAACCGACTGGGGTACCTCCTCCTCCCCTGCAGTACCCTCAGACACCATATTGAGTGCCCCCGGCTGTGCCTCAAGACAGTCAGTCACAGATGTTTCAGTTCATGCACATGATGATGCAAGAACAGAGACAGCAAGCAGCAGAGCAGAGGCAAGAAGCAGCTGAGCAAAGACGGGAAGCTGCTGAGATGAGGCAGGGATTCTTGACAGCTATGGAGAGGATGACAGCACCAGCACCTGCACCAGCTTCCGTGAGACCAGTACGGGTAGGTTCAGTGAAAGACTACGTGCTGATGAACCCCAAACCTTTTCGGGGAAATGAGAGTCCGGAGGAGACCACTACTTGGATCACCAGCACCAAGAAGATATTGCAGGCATCTCAGTTGCCGGAAGATTTATGGATGACTGGCATAAGAACTCAGCTGGAGGGGAATGCCCAACAATGGTGGGATTCTATGGAGCGTCAGTTGGGTACTCGTCAGTCGTGGGAACAGTTTCTGGAGTTTTTTGATAAGAAGTACTTCCCTACTACTGTAAAGAATGCCTTATATAACCAGTTCTTGCACTTGGAGCAAGGGAGCAAGACTGTTGACGAGTATGACTCGGAGTTCAGTCAACTGAGCAAATATGGGGAGGTGCTGATACCCAATGATCTGGAGAAGGTCAAGAGATTTCACAACGGGCTAAGGCAGGAGCTACAGCATTATACTAGCTCTCAGTCCCGAATCTCTTATGCTGAGTTACTGACGGAGGCCAGGATTCAGGAGACAATTAGCAAGGGGAAGCTGAACCAGCAGAAGAACCAGCCAGTGCAGACGAAGACGCAGCAAGGAGGTCCTATCAAGAGACCTATGGGACATCATCAGCATCAGCAGAAGACTGGACCCTACCAGTCTAAGGAGCTTCCGACTTGCCATTTCTGCGGCAGGAAGGGACACTTACAGAAAGAGTGCAGAAGGATGCTGGGTACTTACTTAGCTTGTGGATCGAGCCAGCATCAGGCTCGAGATTGCCCAGTTCGGGGAGCCATTGTGCCAGCTGGAGGTCAGAAGCCACCAGCACCAGGAGGTCAATAGAGAGGACCTATACTCCCTTCACAGTCAGCACAGTTTGAGAAAGCCAAGCAGCAGGCAGGAAACAAGAAGCAAGGACAAATTTTTGCTCTCACTCAGAAAGAAGATGGAACCGAAGGTGAGGCTATCACAGGTACTATTTTAGTAGGTTCATTGCCTGCTACAGTGTTATTTGATTCTGGTGCTACCCTATCATTTATATCATCTAGATTTGTAGCTGTGCATAGGATAGCTACTTCTACTATGCCTAAGAGTTGGAAAATTATTACTGGTGGGGGTATAGTACCTGTGACTAGTACATGTAGAACCTGTTCGGTAGTTATTTGTGGCCGAGAGATGAGAGCTCGACTTTTGGTATTTCCTATGCCAAATTTCGACGTAGTATTGGGTATGGATTGGCTTAGTCAGTATCATGCGATATTGGATTGCCACAGGGGTTGTGCTATATTTAGACCGCCAGGCCAGCCGGAGTTTGAATTTCAGAGAGAAAGCATTGAGAAGGGAGTATCTCAGTATCACGGAGCTTGCATGGCGATAGAGGTTGCCCCGCCACCGATCATTGATGAGTTTTCTGATATCTTTCCCGATGATCTGCCGGGTCTACCACCCGACAGAGAGGTTGAGTTCACCATTGAGCTCATACCAGGAGCGGCACCAATCTCTTCAAATGTCTATCGACTGGCGAAGAAGGAGCTGGATGAAATAAAGGTGCAGTTGCAGGAGTTGCAAGATAAGGGATTTATCAGACCAAGTGCATCACCTTGGGGAGCCCCGGTCTTGTTTGCGCCAAAGAAAGATGGAACAGTTCGCATGTGCATTGATTATAGGGCTCTTAATGCTGTGACGATCAAGAACAAGTATCCCCTGCCCCGAATTGATGATCTATTTGACCAGCTGACAGGAGTCCAGGTATTCTCGAAGATTGATCTGAGGTCGGGCTTGTATGCTCGTGCTCAGATTTCGATGACCTTGTCCTCCATATTGCCTAAATCTTGATTACCCAGAATTGATCGACTTAGATCGTATCGAGACTAAATTTTCTTAATATATATTGTGATTGGATTTCAATGCTATTGACTTTCGTTCTTTAAACTTTTGATTTTGATTTTTCTTTGAATAGTACCCCTTTATAGATAATTACTAGTTATCTTTATTTTATTTTTGATAATCACCAGTTTTTATATGTGATGGTAGACTGCCTTACAGCCTTGATGATTTGTTGTTTCTATAACTTTTCCAGTTTAGCACCCCAGATTGCTTGTATGTTTTGATACCCTATGACCGTTTTGGTTTAGCATGACTAGTATAACTAGATGAAACTTTCAATTGCCACCGTATGCCATGACCTTGTATGCCATTCTTTTAAATTGTATGATTTAGGTATGTTCTGAGACCATGATTTTTGGGGACGAGACTCTAGAAGAAGTACGACTATCTTAATTTTGAGGACAAAATTCTTCTAAGGAGGGTAGACTTGTAACACCCACTTTTCTAAAATGATGGTAATTTTAAAATTTTGTGATTATAATCATTTAATAATGATATTTAAATCATATTGTGATTTTTGGTAATTTTTAGTCAATTTAAAACTATTTAAAACATTGAATTGTGATTTTGATGGTTAATTAGTTAAACCCTAGTTTTGCTAAGCCTAGAGACTAAACATGACCAAGGGAGCCTAGTCATGTGATTAGAATGTCATATTACAACTTTTTAGCCTAAGGGTATTTTGGTTATTTTGACAATTTTGTGAAATTGTAATTTATATTAGTTAAATATTGTGCTAATCCTTTAGTTAAGCCTTAACCTTAGAAGTTTAACCTAATCTAGATTAGTCTTGAGGTTAGAATCAGGGTTAGAACATTCCTACTAAGTGCCAAGGTTAGTAATATCTAGATATTATTGTAGTAGGATATTTCTCTTAGGATATTTGTGAAAAAGAAAGCCTTAGGACCAATTGAACCAATAGGAGAACTTGAAATTGGGTGGACAAGCCCTAGCCACTCATCTACATCTAAAACCTAATCCTAATTCATCTAAGGGCAGCCACTATAGGTGGGTTAGCCTCTATTCCTTTCATTTCATTCCATCTTGCCTATTTTTCTTCACAAAGTGTTCTTCCCCAAATTAGAGACCTTTCCTCTTTGATTTGGTCTCCAAATCCTTACATCCCTCCACCAAAACTTCCACCCAACCTTCTTATACTACCAAGGGAGGGTGCTAGGAAAGATTTGGAGCAAAGTGCAAGGAGAAGTGTCCTTTTTGGAAGATCTTCGTGTCGGAGTCGTGTCCTTGGGAGTATCATTGGGATTCCACTCCTAATAGGTAAAACCAACAATCTAAATTAATTTTCTATGCATATTAGTTAGTTTTGAACCCATAGGATCCACCCCCATGCATGTACCCCATTTAGATTCAAATTTGAGGCCATTTGGAGCTCTCTTGAGGATTTTAGATATGTGTCTTCTGTCCTACTTGATAGATCCTAAATTAGGACACCCCATGTGTATGTATGTATGGTAATAGTTTATATAGATATTCAAATTCAGTTTTAGAATGGTTAGAGAGTGGATTTATCTTAGTTAGGATGGTTAGAATGAGTTTTATTTGGATACCTATGTTGGTATCCAAGTATCTTGGCCTACATGTGTTTCTTTTGTCCAAAATAACTCAAATTCGTCATAATATTCATCCACATTTTTATTAACCAAAGCAACTTAGAAATATCATAACTTTTAGCTTAGAACTCCGATTAATCTCCCATTTTTTTAAAAGAACTGTATCGAAGTTAGCTTTCCAAATATATATTTTAATAAGCCAAATTCTTTCTGGAACTTTCTGTAGAATTATTTGAGTGTCAGTTGTACGAAAGACGAACGCATTTTTTTCGCGATTTCGGGAGCTTTCGGACACGAAAATGTGATCCGTTTGAAGTTCAAAAAGCTAACATGAAGGGCTACAACATACTTTAATCCCAGAATTTAGTAGAGGCCAATTGGTACAGTATTGGTTTTAAGTAGAAGAGTGACTATGCGACATAGGCATTTTGTGTAACCTATGAGCCTATGTAGTATGGATATTAAATGAACGCAGAGTATGTAATGCATGATATGTCGGATGAATGAAATGATATATATATATGATATATATCCTCTTTACAAATATGTATATATATGGTTGAATGCAAGCATGTAGGAATGCAATCAATGTAATGTATGTAAGCAATACATAAATGTATGAATGGAAGAATGATATACAATATATGCATGAAAGTATATAATGAATGCTAGATATGAATGCAAGGTATACATGTAATGATAGATATGAATGTATAATGTATAAATAATGTAATACAATATATAATGATAGCATGTATGGTAATGTAGAATATATGATGCAAGCATGTATATGTCCACTGTTTTTCTTTTTTCTTACATTTTTCCTTCCTTCCCTTTCTATTTCAGTTTTTTCCACTTTTTTTCCTCTTCTATTTTTACATGTTGTATACAATGTATATAATGTATAGATGCATGTAAGTATGTAATATGCATGAATGACATGTATGCAATAAAAATAAGTATATGCATGCAACTTAATGATATGTGAATGGATATAATGCATGAACTGAAGTATGCATGTATATGGGATATGAATGAATGATATATATATATATATATATATATATATATATATATATATATATATATATATGTTAAGATAATGTAATGTATGTATTCATATATATATTTTGAGTTAAATATATGAGTTTGTATGCATATATTATATGTATGCATGTATGCAGGAATGAATATAATATAATGTAGAGTATGCATATATAAATATAATGTATGCAAGTATATACTGTATTCTAGTATGTATGTATGCATTTCTATAAACTGAGTTAACCTATAAGCTTTTACACACATGCATTCATATACCCTTTGACACCATGTATCCCATGTCACATACACCTACCTATCACTAAATCTGAGAACATTAACACATATCCTTTCACACACATGCCAAACACACACATACTCACATACTCTTTTACCTCTCTTTCTATATATATATATATATATATATATATATATATATATATATATATATTTATGTATGTGCCTATATATATAGCTTTCCTATATATATCTATGTATATGAATATGTGAATGTGAATAATATATATACATTATATGACTAAGTTTGTGCGCTTTGTTAGCTTATGGTTTAGTTTTGTGCTTGGTTTAGCAAGTGACTTAGGCTATGAGTTAGTAGCTATCTTGGATACTTGATTTACATATACTTAGTTTGCTTAGACCTAGAATTGACTAACCTAGACTAGTTGACCATTGCTGACCCAACTCTAGCTAGTTTGACCACAATTGACTAGAGCTGACCTAGTTTGACTTTATAGTTGACCAGAGTTGACCAAGAGTTGACTTTGGTCTAGATTGACTTAGACTCATGTCGATTGCATTATAATTTCAATTACCATATAAATTAAACTCTTTATAACCTGTGTTGCTATAACTAGGACTCTGTGACTCCAATTGGCCATCGTTTCATATCAGCTGTTCACGGTATCAGGCGAGTACATTCTCTGATCTTTTCATACTTGCTAGGACCTATATTCATGCTCTAGATTACTTTACTTGATACTGACACTTGTTATCACGGATTGGTACTATATGGATCTTTTCATACGATGTTATCCCCTTAGCGGATATATCGGGTATTTCGTATTCGTGTACTTTATCATGGGCATCGTGTACTCCTTGTGTTCGTGTTATTCGTGTGCAAATCGTATCAAATTGTGTACTCTCATGTGCCCACATGATCATCGTGTGCAACTATACTTCGCGTGCAATAACATAACTTGACTGGATCCTTGTGTATTGATTGGGGACGGGGAAGTAGAAGTGGTTATGTGATCAATACAAATCGTGTGAACCTCTGTAGATTACTCGTGTGCAATATCGTGCCGTTTACATAACTGTCTTGTGCTCTGAATCACTAGTCACTTACAGTTCTTACTTATCATGTACATATTTCCAGTTTATAAATATCTCTTTTATTTTCGTGTACATCTTCTTACGGTTCATGTATCTTACTCTTCTGCATGTTTTATATTCCTGCCATGATATGAATTGCGTAAGATGTATTGTGCTCGTTTCTGTCCTGACTGGACCTGTTAAAAATATTACAAGTAACATAAAGATTCACAGCTAGCCTAGAGGACCAGTAGAGCTTGGAGTAGATTGCTAGTTTATGGTTTAGTTTTCTCTGTTGGAACTTGTATTATAATAAATGGAGATTTGTGTTGTATTTGAGATTGTTTGAGATATTATTATTTTAGAAGTTTATTTAAGTTGTTGCTTTGAGTTTAGCATAGACTTCTGTGTTATCCTATCGTGCTTAGACTGTGATTGAGTTTCATTATATCTATACTTGTCCTCCGTTCGGAGTTGAGATTTGACAAGTACATTATATAATTGCGTGAGTTGTTGATTAGATAGTAACCTAGAACATCGTTCTACCGTCGACACTACGACGTAGACTGGACGTACCCACTTCTTGTGCCCCTACACTGGATGCGGGTCGTGACAAGTCGTTCCTGAGTCGAATAAAATGATAGAGCAAGAAGAAAGAATACTCACGACCATAGGTCATTGAGGCGGTCTCAAATACTAGAAATCTTGAATTTGGTCCTGAAAATATAGTAACACTAGAAGAAGAATGACTATGTAAGACGTTAGTTCGAGTTGAGTCTTGCATGGTCATTGGACAACTTGTCGACAAGGTAAAAGTTTCCTCGAGCGGCATCCCCGGGCCACGGGATCATTTCGGCCTAGGAGGAAACACGGTATAGCCGAGTTGGGGATACCACTCAGTTTATTCGGGAACTTTTAGCGGGACTCGCTACTTGCGTTGAAAGGGTCACCGAATAACAAAGCTATAAGTCCAGGATAGCTTATGGTGCTAGTGACCTTTCATATAGATGAGTCGGCATGGACGACAATCCGCGTGTGTTCCTTTGGATTGAGTTGAGTTAAACATGTACACGATCAGAAAAAAATGTTTGGGCCTAAGGTTTGGCTGCAACGCAGACACCGTGCTTCAACACGGGATGTGGCATCGGGTCTTAAGTTGTTGGCATAGAGTTGCATAAGTTTGGGTTTGAGTCGTTCGAGTTTAAGTCAGGAAGCTCTGCAAGGCAGAGTTTGTTGTGTGACACTAAGTTCACAAGTCTTGATTGAGTCGATTGGTGATTAAAGCGGCATGGGCCGCGAGGCGACAATATGGTTAAGTCACACTGAGTTACGAGGCACGACCTCGATATGGACTTGGAGCACGGTTACATGGAAATTATGTACTATCGTGTAGTTGCGTCTCTGAGTATGGGCCAAAAGGCAAACATGACTTGATAAGTTGACGTTGTTGACACGAGAAGGGTCTAAGAGGCAAAGTATAAGTAAGTTGCTAGTGCAAGGCACGAAGATAGTCTAGAGACACAAAATAGGCCGAGAGTCTATGTCCTAAAACTGATCCTAAGGCAAGAGTAGAAAGACAATCATAAAGGGATTATATTGCACAAAGTAAATGAACGTGTTGGTTTTGTATGGGTGGACGAGGAGCTCATTCCACCAGTATAGTTGAGTACTGATACCCATACAGTTTTCATGTACAGGCACAGGTAGAAGCTCGTGGCACGGAGCTAGCTTGGATGCGTCCAGGCACGGAGTTCCTTGATGATTCGAGGCGTACGGCCGCTTGGAGTCTGGACTTATACGGGACATATTGTATGGACATCGCCTATCTAAAGCTTTAGCTGGCCTACTCAAATTATATTAAGAGATGAGAGAGAGCATAGTGACTTGTAATATGAGAAAAGTGAGCTTTGGTGATTGTAATCTTGGCCTCGTGCCATATTATAATCTTTGTTCCAATATCAATAAAAAAGTATTTCTGCATGACTTGTGTTTTGCTTTAAATTTTTGCTGCTGTATCAATGTTTTCACTTGGGACTTCTGTGCGACGATCCCGTCGCTTAGCCTGTAATCGGCCGTTATGGAAGCTGTCTTGCGTGAGCTCAATCTAGGCTCACACGGGATCACGCCTTAGCGAGGACGATCGCTCCTACGGGAGCGGAGTGTGACAGCTATTTATACTATTTATATTCAGTCTATATTTCTTTAGTTGTTGCATATCACTACTCATTTATTTCTAGTTCTTCTAGCTGTACCATTATTACAGTTCCTAATTTATTACCTGCTCAGTGATATTAGCTTACTTTATTATTATTATTTGATTGCATATGGACCTAAAGTTAAGGGACTACCATCTGTAGTGTATTGCATAAATCTTGACACAGTTGTACTACGAGATATGTGTAAGATGAGTAGCATATAGAGGTCCTTGCGTGTTGGCTGATCACCCGTATGCATGCGTTAGGTCTAACTGCTAATAGAGGCATGTTAGGAGACTTAGTAGTTAGTAGAGGTATAAGGTCGTGGATGCGACTTAAATAAGAGCATTGGTGGGGAGAACAATACCTGACGTATGGGTTTCTTTGCACTTCCCTGATTACCTGTGCGCTACTCCGGAGACGCAGGCTCCAGGTGCCCTTTGACGTTTCCCAGAGCGTTATGGACGTACCCCCTTGCACATGATGCCCTCTGACGATCTTCGGACGTTACGGATGTAGGCCCCTAGTGCCCAATATAGGGACTATGTCGATCCCATTGACAGCCAGGGCTCATGCGTCAAAAGGATTGTTTCTCAAATGCATATTCACTTTAGTATGGATAGGTACCTTATTGATGTCTTGTCACTTACTTTTATTTGTGGCATATTTCATATTCAGTATTTATATGGCATATTCTTCCTGTATCTTGTTACGTCCCTCTGAGGACCTGATGATCTCTCCAGGTGTGTGCCTTTGTGATATTTCGCAGGTGCTCTAGCCAAGGCCATGTTTTACTCTTTTCCTCCGAGGTCTTTGTACTTGGATCGCCTTCGCATCGCTCGACAAATTTATTTGTTATGTATTTCTTCTCTTTTGAGTTGGTAGTAGATTTGTCTCCGCCCAACGATTTGTAAATGACAATTCATGAGTTGATTTATAAATTCCTCCTTCTTTATTTGTGGATGAGATTAGTGTCATGGTTTAATGCATTTTATAGCTTATGTATACATACGATGGTTCCATATATTGGAGTTTACTTCGTATGTATGCAGCTGGCATGTCGACGTACTTAGTCCTAAGTATTTTGGGACTATGGCGTTACATGGGGCATGACAGATTTAGAGCTCTCCATTGTGATGGGAACATTTCTAGCACTCTGTTGAGTGAAGCATATTTTGTACTTGTTATTATTAGCTCACTGTCGTATGGAGCAGACATGCTCACTATTGTGTGATGCATATTGAGCTCACTGTTGTCTGATGCCTTCTTCTTTAGGATGCATATCTTTTGGGTGTGCATCTATTATATATATTATTCTTTGGGCCTGGCAATTTGGGAAGACTGCAGTGCGGGTAACAATTAGGTAACTCTTAATTTGAATATGTTAGTAACTAGGATTATGATAACCCTATTTAGCTAATGTATCAATGTAAGCCCACTTCCCGATTTTTTTTATTATTTGATTATGATTTACCATATGGCCATTCGGGGTTATTTTTGGGACCCAGTATTTTATTTAGGTTTTAGAACCTCAAAAACTATTTTCTAAATTTTCTGGATTTTTTTGGTATTTTCTGGAATTACTTTGATAATAAAATATAGGAAAAACCTATTTTCTAGGACTTCTAGAATTTATTGTACTAGACTAAGAGCAAATATTGACCCCAAATATTTTTCTAGGGTTCATTACGCTATTTTATATTTTCTAGAATTTTTCCATAGTTTTTTTTAGAATATTTAAGTATTTATTTATTAAGGTTTATATAGTTTTAAAGGCTTCCAATATTTATTATGAGTATATTTGGAACTAATATGAGGTAAAGCATTTTATTTATATTCTAGAAGGTTAAATATATTTTCTAGAATTTTCTGGAATGTTTAGAATTTTATTTGAGTTTATTTGGCTCTCAAATGGTTTTTAAATTATTTTCTGAATTTAAATCAGCATTTACCCCGTCAGCAGGTCAATCAGTATCCAGTCAGTGCCTGCTGGCCCACCTGCCAGCCGTATAGGCAGCCCAGTAGTCAGCACAGTCAGCGCTGACTGTGTTGAGGGTTTCCATATAGGAGTCAAGCCAAGCCAAGTTCGATTAAGCCGAGCTGGCTGCAGACAACCGCTCGATCAGAGCTGGAGGGCAGCGGATGGATGCCACATGGCAGCACAAGCCGCCGCCCAAACGGCTCACCGACTCATATTCTTATATATATTTTTTCTGATTTCGAAAACCTAGATAACAGCAGCAGCCTTTTAGAGAGAGAGTTCATCTAGGGTTTCCAACTTCCCGAAGCAATTGCCGTCAACTCCGACCTCCTTTTTGCATGCCATTTTTTTGTTGTATTCATATTGAGGTATACTTTCTGAATATGTAATTTATTTTCATCAAATCTAAACCTTAATTTCTGTACAATTCGTAGAGTATTAGTTGTCCAAAACTTGACATAGTTTTGATGTTTTCAAGATTCTGGAAGAACTAGAAATCGAAATCATGAACCGTTTAAAGTTTCGAAAAGCTAACACAGAGCTCTACGACATATAATTTTTCCAAAAATTATTTCGTTCATCTAGTATTTTAGTTATTCTATTGAACTCAGAATTGATCGGTTAATTACCGTTTTGGTCACGATTAGCCATAACGACAATATCTTTTGACCAAAATGTGATTTTGTGGCACGGTTGATTCTAGCGCACTCATGGTGCTGAAATCTACCAAGGTGTACTTTCAAAATCTAGAGTTCACGACGTTTGACTAGATAGTCAACGACATTATTTTCCATAAATAAATTCACTTTATTTATTGTGTTTCTGGAAAAATTACAACTATAGAAATCTGATCTAGAAGACAATCACTTTATACCTTGGACGATGCGATGAAGAAAACTCAAACTTCGAAGAACTTGGACAGCAACTGGGCAATCTCTCTGTTCTCTCTGAATTGAATGTCGTATCTGTTGAAGATGAAGAAACTCTCTTTTATAGAGTTCTGGATAACTGTTCTGAAGCATACGCTCAGTCAGTTACTTGACGTGTGCATAACTGCAGGGACACGTAGCGAATTCTGATGGAGACACGTTGGAGTGTGGTTGAAAGTAGTAGAATATATCTAGGAGAGATTGATGGCATGGATGCCACGTTGCATAACTTCTGAGTAAGTGGGTAACTGAGTACAGGACACGTGAGAACGTGTGTTGACTGCACGTTTGAAGTCATCTTGAATGCATTTGCTGTGATACGCTGTCTTCGTTGAAGAGGAGTCATACGCTGACTTGGATAGTATAGAATCATATAAAGCTGATACGCTCACTTTATTAACAAGGAGTCGTATGGAGTTCATACGCTCACTTGATTGATAAGGAGTCGTATGGAGTCCATATGCTCACTTGATTGACAAGGAGTCGTATGGAGTACATACGCTCATTTGGTTGACAATGAGTCGTATGGAGTCCGTACGCTCACTTGGTTGACAAGGAGTCGTATGAAGTCTATACGCTCACTTGATTGACAAGGAGTTGTATGGAGTCCATACGCTCACTTGATTGACAATGAGTCGTATGGAGTCCATTCGCTCACTTGGTTAATAAGGAGTCGTATGGAGTCCATACGCTCACTTGGTTGGCAAGGAGTCGTAAGCATTGAGGGAGTAGACACGTGGCTCTCCTCAATCTTCTCAAATACGCTATATCTTCTAATAACTGACAAATATCTCTCGAGCGTCGTCTTACAGATATGATGGCTGACAGACTGTCAGAAATGACAGTAATGATGGCTGTACATTTATGATGGCTGATGAGCTGTCCTCGTAAGAGACAAAATCAATTCTCGAAAACCCATACGACGGTTAATCTTCATAGGGCAGCTATCTTTGCACGAAAGATGAAGTGTCAGATTCATCCTCCATTAAATGTATGCTGTGCTGTCATTCAAGAAATAATAAAATATTCACTGAGCGTACGGCTTTGGCTGAGCGTATGGCCTTGAGCGTATGGCTTTGGCTGAGCGTATGGCTTTGGTTGAGTCTTATGTCAGCGTGTCATAATTTTTCACACCCTACAAGACCCCCTTCAAAGTTTTCAAACTTTCTAAATTTCAAAAGTTCAAAATTACTTTGAACTTAAAGTGGGAATAAGTCTTGACACGCTGGCATGATTTTATTATTTTCCTCAATATCAGTGCAAATCTTTAGGGATTCTGTTTAAAGAACGGCCGCCGTTTAAACTTCTCTTTTCTTCTATAAATAGGTCTTTCAAAACCTAATTCATTTCTTTACTTCTGCATTTGTCTTCGAGAGAGAAAAAGCTCCAAAACTCAAACTTCTTCTTCTTCGACTCAATCTTCATCAATGGCGCCCAAAGTCGACGCTGCTGCGAAGGGAAAGGGGATGGCTCCTGCGGAGTCATCTCGACCTGCCGCCACTGCTACTAAGAAGACTGCTGATGAGCGTATTCGACGAAGTGAACGCCCATTGAAGCCCCTCTATGGTGAGGATGGAGATGATGAACAGTAACTATCCCCTATTTAGGGCTCTGGTTAGGACAAGATCATAAAACGTATCCCCTTTTTAGGGTCAATACGTCAGAAAATATGCTTCCCTCTTTAGGGTTTAGTCGTATTCCATATTTTTCGTTTATACGAAAAAAAATGTTTTGGAGCGTATTCTGTAAGATACGCATATCTTTGATAGAAATGTCAAAATACGCTGATTTGAAGGAATACATTATGTCGAGTTGTCACACTGAGATACGGTAACTCCTTTGTTAGCGTATTTTTGATGAACATCTTGTCAACCATACGCTGATACGCTTAAGAAAAAGATCCAATCATCCTCTAATCTTTGAATAAAAGCTGAGCGTAAACTGAACTTAAAATTTATCATACGCCTAGGATAGACTGAGCGTAAAGTGATCTCTGAATTCGTCATACGCTTAGGATAAAAAGTGATCTCTGAGTCCGTCATACGCTTAGAATAGACTGAGCGTATGTTGATCTTTGAATCTATCATACGCTTAGGATAGAGTGAGCATATGTTGAACTTTGAATCTGCCATACGCTTAGGATAGAGTGAGCGTATATTGATCTTTGAATCTGTCATACGCTTAGGATAGAGTGAGCGTACATTGATCTTTGAATCTGTCATACGCTTAGGATGGAGTGAGCGTATATTGATCTTTGTCATCTCTTTGTGTTGAAGATTTCTAACTTCTTATTCTTCTTTTGCAGTGGATATTCTGGCTCAGGATGCACAATTTGAAGGATGTGTAGGGAACAACTATAACAGTGACCTATCACATATCCGTTTTCCTCAATTTGATGGACCTTCCACAAGGATAGCTATTCTGACAAATCAAGAGAATGACACCCTGCTGAATTTGATGAGTGGACTGCCTCTACAGAGTGTGGATAGTGCTACCCACTCGAAGCCAGCATTTCTTTTGGAGATGCTATTGATATAAACTCCCAGCCTGCTCTTGATAAAGTGTCATACTCATATTATAGAGATGGTGATGTGAATCAGCCAATGTATCTGACTGGTTTGTCCAAAAGCATCAACATAGCTCGCTTATTCCACGTGAGTCATCAAAGGAAAATGAAGTAGGATATCACTCCATTCCGTCAAACAAAAGCTGGATGGATAGGATGCAGTCAAGGAAGATTCCGCAGTGGTACTGAACCACATGTCTCAGTTTTGCGAGGATTGCTGCCAGCTACAATTCCTCCTGAGGACTCGGCACTTCTGAGGCCAGTTAGAGTCCCAATCTTTGCAAATGAATTTGTTCAGCTAGAAAATGCTGTTTACCCAAAACAGTCTATGAGGCTTACTGGTCTGGTGAACCCGGAGAATACCAGATGGACTGTTCTTGTAAGATGGATTCTGAACAACTTTGGGGAACAGTTAAAGGTGATAGGCCTATATAATGCCATTAAGTGCATCGCTTATGGTTTTAGGCCAAACCCAGATTTGTTCTTGGCATTAGCGGAAAGGTATAATTACTGTACCGGCACTTTCAAGACTCCAAAAGGCGAGATGGGATTCGCCCTCCATGAGATGGCATACATTTCTCAGCTACCAACAGGAGATTTGCCATATGAAGAGTATATTCCTTTCATTGATGAAATGAATAAAATTTCCGAGGCCAACCCACTGGTTCTTCATGTATTTGAAGAATTAATGTGCCATTACAGTATATGTAAGGCTTTTTATAAGGCACAAGGTGCAGAGGGAGGTTCCAACTGCTATTCTTCTAAGTGGATGGCCTATTTATTCTAAGGCCGCACTGAATAAGTTCAGAAGAAGAAGAAGAGTGATCAATATGTCGGTCGCTTTAAACCCTTGAGTCAAGATGAGATTGACAAACTAATCCAGGACACCACTCATGACGACATCATCATTAAAGAAGACGAAGACACCTACAAAGCTGGTGATAGGTTAGAGACCTATATAAAGCAAGGTGGCCAGAAATTATCTGATGAAGGTCATCTGGCCGGATTTATATCCCTCTGGCTGAGAAAATTTGTAGTACCCGGCACCTGTTCAGCAGACAGGATGCACAGAGGAGTTGTTTTTGCAGCAGTCCGTCTGACTTTCGGGTACAAGATGGATTTGCTGACAGCAATGACATGCCGTCTGAATGCTGGCTTAAGGGTATATACAGACAGGATGTTTGAATTGGCGAAGAAGAAGCTCACAACTTTTTTCCGGGTAGAAATGCCCTTTACATATTTATTTGGGTGGCTGCTTCTCCATTTCGAATCTCTCATGAATGTTGGAATGGCTAGACCAGGCGATACCTTTTTTGGAAAGATACCATCATACACCAAAGTGGAGGTATGATACTTTGACAGACTGTAGAACCATATTAAACAGGGGAGAATTATGGAGTTTCACTTGTGTTCCTCCACCTGTTGGTTATGAAACCATGTCTGAGAAGTTGATTGATGGCATTGGTGCCAATAAGTTAGATGATATTCAACATGAATGGCTGAAGAGGATCAGGCCATCTCACTTGATCTGTCGCCGTGACGATGTCACCTATCTAGAGCTATATCTTCCGAGTAGGTTTGCTCGGCAATTTGGCTATGATCAGTTGCATGTGGGAAATGCGACGACATGTTTTGGCCACCAAGGCGGATTAATCGATGGCGCCAGAGCTTGGATATACTATATTGCTAAAGGTACCGGAGCTACTTTTTCCATGCCAGATCCGGTTACTTATCGGAGAGGAGCTAGAATGTTGGCGTCTTATGCCAAATTCTATGTATCGGCTAATACCTTCGATGAAAAATTCAGCATCTTAGGTAAAAGCTTCATCCATGTTGATAAGAGATCAACCAAATCAGCCTTGCCAAGAGATTGTCATGACCGAGAAGATCCTCTGGCTACTGATGAAGTTTATGATAAAGTTTTAGAGAATCTCTTCTCTGATGAACTTCATCAGCCATTACATGTATCCATTGGAAGTGCTGAAGAGTGTGTATCTGCCGACAGTACGCCGAAAAGGAAGCGAGGCAAAGATGCTTCTGGGCCTGCTCCAAAAAGGGTTACTCGGGCAGAGGCTCGTAATCGTGGAAGACGAATCAGAGATGCGGACGAAGCAGGTAGTGACTCCAAAGATGATTATCCTACTATTCCACTAACAAAAAGAATAGAAAGGAAGGTGATAGTTTCAAAGACTAATCTGTGATTTATCTCGATGCAGAGAGTCCCACAATCGTGCGAACGATTAGCTTTAGAGAAGCAAGCTGCATTTGCTTCTTCTGTAAAGATAGAACCTATTGAAGAGGATTGCCTGAACCTGCTGAACCCTCTATGCTTCTGATATGGAGTTGATTCCGCCAATGGTCGATGATGCGCAGGTGATTAGTCGACCCGCGGTAGAGGCCTAGAAGCAGACTAAAACAGCTAATGACTTACTGATTTCGAGCGAATCAGTGAAGGAAGCCACTACTCTCAAGCCATTATTGAAGTTTCGGAGAGCATAAGAGTGATGACGAACAGGTTGACTATGAACCTTCGTCTCATTCCTTTGAAGAAGAGGACATAGAGATAGAAGATGAGCCACCATCTAAAACTCAATTGATGTACTGAAGACAGCTGGTCAACATTCAGGGTTGACTCCAGAGCCGGAGAAACTTCTAGAAATAGAAGTCCATGTTCCGAGTACTTCTGGGGCGGGCAGCAGTGAAATAAATCCAGTGTCAAAAAATACTCTGAACAGACTACGAGCTGGGCTGAATGATCCAAAAGAAATAGAATACGAACCAGCTTCAGGTAATATTTTATTCAGCAAAGTTTTGTCTTTTCCTTGCTTTATTGTCTTTTAATTTTGATCATGCTTCTTTGATTCCAACAGTTGTAGGAACTGCACCGGCAATGAGCTCGACTCAAGCCCCACTTGTCCAGACTGATATGGGTGAGGGGAGCTCACATTTGCCTAGTTCCCCAAAAGCACCCACTTTAGCTCCCAGAATAGAGGCTACTCCTGCTCCTTCCCTTACAGTTGCAGCGACTCCCGGTTTTGAAACAGGGATAGCAAAGGTCATGGGGATATATTCAGAGATTATTTATTCATATCTGGATTCA
This sequence comes from Iris pallida, assembly GCA_029216955.1. NCBI lineage: Eukaryota > Viridiplantae > Streptophyta > Magnoliopsida > Asparagales > Iridaceae > Iris > Iris pallida. Next base: position 10,198,505 of record JANAVB010035019.1, read on the forward strand.
TTCTCAAGCGACTTATGAAGGATGAAACTATGCCTTTTTCGAATCTTTGAGCGGCGATTAGTTTCCCGCTTTTAGCTTTGAGACAGGATGGTTATGAGACCCAGTGTGTCTTCTTTGAGCATCTCCTGGATGATTAGAAGCAACCATCCATAAGTACTGGGAGATCAAAAAGGAGGATATTAAGTCTTTGACTGCAGCTGAGATTGCCCAATTAGAAAGTGAAGCTCAAGCTCAGCACTGCTTTGAAAGAATTCCTCGCTCTATCTTCTGAAGAGTTAATGGCGAAAGATAAAGAAATAATAACCACTCGTCAGAATATGGAGCGTTTGGAGAAGATGAAGCATCAAAAGCTGAAGAGCTTAAGAAGTTAAAGGAGGAGCTGGCTCATCTTCAGAAGCGAATTGCCTCTATGGAAAAGGAGCAATCGGAGATTGCCACTGCTCGTATATCTGAAGCTGAACGCTGTCAACTTTTACAGCAAGAGCAGGAACTGATGCAGGCTAATCAGATTGAAGAGACAAATCGTCGTAGCTCTATTATCATAGATTATAACCAACGAATGGTTGGAGTTGAAGCAGCAGCGAATCCATAAAGCTCATGAAGAAAAGATGAATAATATAATTGTTCGTATTCAGGAGATAATTACTCCTCCTAAATAGATCTTTTACATTTTTCATGTGTTGAATTTTTTGATACCCACTTGTAAGCAATATTTTGACTTTGATTGAAGAAATGAATATCTTGACTTGATTTCAATTCTGTGGATGATATTTTTGTAGAAAATATGTTCACAGGTAAATAATACATGACATATTCAATAGAATAGAATATACAAATGAACTTTGTAATTCTATCAGATGATATTAAACCAAAGATAATTTTAGTTTAATACTGATTAGAGAAACAAAATTCAGATATAAAGATATCTTTGGACTCTATTTTCCATGATCTTTGAACTCGGAAATCAAAAGACTAGATATCATTTTCATAGAATAGAAAATATGATACTGAGATAGAAAATTCAGAGGTAATATGGACGTGATTTTCTATATGAGATCTTTATTAAATCCACTGGGGATCTAATACGACAGAATATCAAATTCTCTGGGAAGATGATACGTGGCAGAATATCAGTTTCCGCTAGGGATAACGATATCGAGATAACTTTTGTAGGAAGAATTAACTCTGATTTTATATTCGCTGGGAATAATGAAAATACTATATTGATGAAATTTATACATAATATTTCTTTAAGAATTTGCCATTGATAGGCATCATCGTGACTTTACCATCCATAGAGGCAAGCTGATATGCTCCATTAGAGAAGACTTTGTTTACGACGAATGGGCCTTTCCATTTTGTGTCAAATTTGCCTTTGCTCATATGTGTCATAGTCATAGGACGTCTGACAGTAAGGACCAATTCTCCCTTCTGATATGCTCTGACTTTCACTTTCCGGTTAAAAGCTTTCGAAATTCGGGCCTGATACAGCTCGATATTTTGTTGAGCATACAATCACTTTTCATCTAGAGCTTCCAGCTCTTGAAGTCGAAGACGATCATTATTTTCTGTTGTAAGTTCATTGGAGATTGCGATTCTCAGAGAAGGAATCTGGATCTCAAGGGGAAGAACAGCTTCATACCCATATACCAAAGAGAAAGGCGTACATCCAGTCGCATTGCGAACTGTGGTACGGTAGGCCCATAAACATTCACCAAGCTTCTTGCTCCAGTTGCGTTTGTTGGAAGAAACAAACTTTTTCAAGAGTTTGATGATCGTTTTATTGAAAGCTTCTGCCAATCCATTAGCTGCTGGATTATATGCTGTAGAAGCTAAATTATTGATTCGATGGTCGTCGTAGAATCGAGTAAATTTCTGACTGACGAACTGCGGTCCGTTATCATAAATAATACGCCGAGGAACACCAAATCGATAAATGAAATGATGTTTGACGAAGTTGATGACATTAGAAGTTTGACTTCAGATAACGGGATTGCTTCAGCCCATTTGGAAAAGTAATCGGTTATTGCTAGAATAAACCGATGTCCTTTTGATGATGGTGGGTTCATAGGACCAATAACGTCCATGCCCCAAGCCTCGAAGGGCCATGATGCAGCTGTTGGGTGTAAGAACTCTGATGGTTGATGGATAAAGTCTGCATGAATTTGACAGGCTTTACATTTTCGAGCATATTGAATGGCGTCAGCCACCATCGTGGGCCAATAATAACCCATGCGTCGGATACGATCTTGAAGTTTAGGACCTGGTTGATGGGCTCCACAAACACCATCATGTGCCTCACGGATAATCTGTTGTGCTTCTTCACCAGCGATGCATCGGAGGAGAAGACCGTCGTAGGCCCGACGATATAGTGTCTTCGTTGTAGGATTATAGTAGAATCTGAGAGATCGACGCCGGATAGATGCTGCTTCGCTCGAATTATCGGGAAGTATGTCATACAACACAAAGTCTAAAAATGGACGTCTCCAGTCTTCAGTTATGGCTTCTGTTTTGTTAGAAAAGACATTCCATAGTAGAATCGGAAGAAGAGGACACTCTGTCAAACCTTAATCCAGTGCTAAGGTTGGATGAAAATTCATCAAGGTTGAGAGAATTTTTGTCTGGATTATGGGGAAAACCCAAAGCTAAATTAATCTCAATATAGAATAGTTCTCTGTTATGAACCACTATCACTTGCTCACGTCTGATTGGTATGACTACACACAGCGACAAGATTAGCCAAAGCATCGGCTTCTGCATTATAGGCTCGTCGAACGTATTCAATAAAGAAACCTTCAAAGGGGAGGCCATAGAGAGTGCTGCTCGATGATAAGGTATCAAATCTTGATGACGGACTTCATATATTCCTCTGATCTGATTGATGATAAGCTTGGAGTCTCCATAAACTTCTAAATATTGAATATCCAGATGTTTAGCAAGTTGAAGACCGATGAGCAATGCATTGTATTTGGCTACATTGTTTGAACATGATTGATCCAGAGAATAAGCCCTCTGAATAGTTAGTCCTTCTGGGGATACGAGAACAATCCCAACTCCGGCGACAATATCGCCATTAGGACCTATTCTAGATGCTCCATCAAAGAATAGATGCCAGGTAGGAGTTTCTTCCGAAACCAGATTCGAATCCAAGACTTCATCTGGAATCTCATATAATTTAGAATTTTCTGGAACCGCATGAGCTGCCAGAAAATCAGCAAGAGCCTGTCCTTTAACTGACTTTTGAGGAATATAATACATGTCGTATTGAGCTAACAAGATTCCCTAATTAGCCAGTCTAGAGTTGAGAATACCGAGTTTCTTCATCATAATCCTGATGGGATTCACTCTGGAAATGACGTGAATCGTTTGACCGATAATATAATGTCGCGTCTTCTGAACGACAAACATTAATGCTAGGCATTCTTTCTCGATTGGAGAATAACGCGGTTCAGCACCTGTCATTGTGTGACTGAGATAATAAATAGCCTGCTCATGGCCATCTTTATTTTTCTAGGCGAGTAATGCACCGAGAGAATGATCCATGGCTCGAACATATAGAAGAAATAGTATTTCCGAGACGGAAGGTACCAAAACCGGAGGGTTCATGAGATACTGTTTGATATCGTCAAATACTTTTTGACATTCTTCGTTCCAGACGAAAGATACACCTTTTTTCAGAAGTTTGTTGAATGGTCTGCAGCGTCCTGATAAGTTAGAAATGAATCTCCTGATATAAGCAATTCTTCCTTGAAATTCTTGTAGCTCTTTTAAGGTGCGTGGAGGATGCATCTCTTGAATGGCTTTGATCTTTTCGGGATCCACGTGTATACCTTTAGCGGTAATGACGAAGCCGAGAAATTTGTCACTAGAGACGCCCAGGAAGGACTTAGTAGGGTTCATTTTAAGTTGATGCTGACGCATTAAATCAAAGATAGTCTTCAAATCTTGGATATGATCCTCCTTTCGTCAACTTTTGACTGCAATATCATCAACATAGCATTCGACTATTTTTCGGAGATGTTCACGAAATATAGTGCTCATTGTTCGCTGATATGTTACTCCTGCATTTTTGAGACCAAACGGCATCACTGTATAACAGTATGTACCAATCGGCATTTTGAAGGAAGTATGTCTTTCGTCATCTGAAAACATTTTGATTTGATTGTACCCCGAATACCCATCCATGAATGACATTCGTTCGAAACCACACGTGTTATCGATCATGATGTCGATAATTGGAAGAGGAAACTCGTCTTTAGGACAAGCCGTATTGAGATCGCAAAAGTCTATACAGACTCGGATCTTGCCGATCTTTTTGAGGACAGGAACGAAGTTAGCCACCCATTCAGGATGTTGTTCCTCTCGAATAAATCCGGAAGCCATAAGCTTGTTGACTTTAGCTTCAATTGCATCCATAATGTCTGGACGAAATCGTCGTTGTTGTTGTTTGACCGGTTTAGCATTTGGCATGATATTAAGTTTGTGCGTTGCGATCTTCGGATCTAGTCCTGGCATATCCTCGTAGCTCCAGGCGAAGACATCGATATAATCATGAATAAGCTTGATCATGTCTTGCTTATCTGTTTCTGAAAGACTTTTGCTGATGAATATTGGTTTTGGGGACCCCTCTTCACCAACATCAATTTGGATCATTTATCTTCAGTGGGAGGTTCTCTTTGCTCGAACCTGAATTCCCATTGGTTATCTAATCTTTGAGCCCATTGTTCTGATTCGGGTGATATTTCAAAATCATTCTCATCTTCATCATTTTCTTGCGGGCCATCGGCAGAGACCATATTGATGGATAGAATAGAACGATGAAAATCGCCAATACTTGTGTCAGAATCCCAAGAGAGGGAATCAGAAGACTCAGATCGTTCGTCTCCATCGGATTCTGAATCCTCATGGACTGCATTGATAAAAGAGATAGGAGCAATGTAACCTAAACCACATTTTGTCCTTCCGTATGTTAATGGAGGAATTCGAACATGCATTCTTCTTCCTTTTCCATTATTGAGGCTGGTTCTGAAGTTATAACCCATATTCTTGATGATATTTTTGGACTGCTGACTGTAGCGACGTAGTTGTAACCTTCCAATATCGTCGTTTTTGTCATCTTCTTCCAGGTTAGGAGGATTCTGGGGTCCTTTATAGAAGAATATTGGATTTTCTCCCAACTTTCTAATAGGGACCATGAAGTATGATTTTTGTATAGACTCTAATGATACTTCTGTGTGAAGAGTTTGAACAACTCCTATAGTTAGTGGCTCTAAGCTATCTAGCAATTATAAATAACTTTGTACATGATTACAGACATCAATATACTATAAAGGAGATGCTTCATTAATATTAGATGCTGTATTTACAAAAGAAGGCTGAGCCTTATCAGACTTAGTCAAATTAATGACTAAAGGGGGAGAAGAAGAGCGATCAGAAGTTTTGTTTCGGTTAAGATCGATAACAAAAGGCTCAGAAGAGGTGAGCTCCCTTGAAGAAGATCGTGGATAAGTAGTACGTCCACTGACCGGAATGACTAGAGTATCTGGTCTAGCCTGAGAAGATGGAGGGGGAGTGGTGCGTCTGACAGGAATTATCAGCTAACTTTGTGGAGCTTGGGAAGACAATGTAGTAGTACGTCCACTGACAGGAATTATCAGTGAACCTTGTGGAATTTGGGAAGGTAATGAAGTGGTACGTCCACTGACAGGAATTATCAGTGAGTCTTCTTCAGATGGTTTAAGAGACTGCGGAGTGATACGCCCTTTTACAGGAATAACAAAGGTGTCGACTTTTGATGTCTCATCGTTGTCATCCATAGCTTGCAAGACTTTTGAGTATTCATCTTTGTATATGCGAGAGTCATTGAAGTAAGCTTCGACTCCTCTGAATGGATAGAGATCTGCAACTTCCTTTTGAACCTCTCCATTATCATCAACATATTTAAAGCATTGATGAAGAGTCGAAGGAACAATATTATGTTCATGCAAGAATGGTCTCCCTAATAGAGCATTATATGAGCAACCATGATTGTCGATGATGTAGAAAGTAACCTTAGTGCGAAGATTGCCTATTTGAAATTTGAGGCGAATCTTGCCCAAAGGCTCACTTTTTCCTTGATTGAATCCCAGGATGGTAGTGATAGTACTGGAAAGACTATGCACGGGTATTTTCAGTACATCTAGCATAGTCTTTGGCATAATACTGAGAGCGGATCCTGGATCAATCAGTAGACGATCAACCTTCATAGAATCGACATATCCTGTATAATATAAAGGACGGTCATCGATTATCCTCTAGCAGCATATCGTCCTACGTAAAGGTAAATTTGGAATTAATTCCAATACATTATGGCAATGAAGACGAGAGACTGGTTCTGTTTCCGGCTTCTTGAGGAAAGTCAGGCAGGTTTCTGCTTGCAACAGCGCTTCGCTCAGAGTTTCTCGAGTCTTTAGAGAGGCGTAAGAGCTCGAAGATTGATAATTTAGCTGGTGTATTGGCTAGTTGAGCCAATATATCAAAATTATAAGGCCTTTCAAGTCATGTAGGAGATGACTTCTTCAATGGTTTGTCGAAGCGGACTTGTTGTTTGCCTTTGTCAGCTGCTGTTGGTTTAGAAGGATCCGTCTCAACAGGAATATTTGAAGGTCCTTCGTTAGAGATTGGTGTTAGAGTTGTAACCGAAGGGACATCAGGAGTTTCTTCAGGAATTTCAGCATAATCTTTCAGATATATTTTCATGACCGAGTTCCGGCAAGAACTTCGACTTCAGGCTCAGGTTCAGGGTCTACCGAAACCATGTTGCAATTCTTCATCTTGCTCTTGGCTCTTTTGTGCTTGATGAGAGTTTCATTCCAGAAACCAAGGCCAACACGAGATTATGTCTCATAGTGATGGCTGAAGGTGCTTGGAGTCCTTTGCCTGAGTTTAAACCAGGAGCAGTGGCTAGATCATAACCCATCTTCGCCATTAATTCACGAAATTATAAACTATATAGATGGAATGCAGGCTTATATCTATCTTCAAATTGAGGTACAGTTTTTACTTCCGTAAAGGGTGAATTTCCTGCCAAGATGAAAGTAGAGGTTAGAGAAAGATTGGGTGTGATACTAGAAGTCACATTGCACGACTTAGTCTTCCCAGGCTTCTTTTTAGACAAAGGAGCCTTCCGAGGAGAAGAGGAAGACGTCTCGAACTCCGTCATTAAATCCGGGTGAATCCACATGATCTCTCCCTTTTTAGTTGTGACAGGTACAAGTCCTTCATTCTGTGCTAGTGGAATGTTCACAACTTCAAGAGTTGCTTTGGGGATAGGAACAATCCCACTTTCCACCATTAACGGAGGGAAGTCACCGAACTGCATTGAAATCACATTTGCTGTGACTGTCTTATCTTTAGGTGTCAGTGTCACAGCTCCTGATTTAATCATTTCCTAGATCTTTTCTTTTAATACATAGCAAGACTGGATTGTATGACCCAGCATTCTATGATATGGACAGTATTTTGGATGATCCGTCTTGTTGGCTTCATCAGGCTTTTTGATTTCTGGCAATTGTATCTTGTTACCTTTGAGCAAGCATTCAAAGATACCCTGAACATCGTCATCGTCGAAAGAATGCTCTTCCTTCGGTCGAGGAGGTCTCTGTTGTTGATTTGTTGGAGCTGGGGTAGCTTGGGTAGTCATTATCTCTTTACTATTGCTCTGGAGATTGACTTCAACAGCCTCTTTTCCTTTACGATTGTTGGGTCGAGCACTATTACCAGTACTCTGATTTGATTCCTTAGGAGTCATTTGTACCCCCAGGCCTTTGAAGGTCTCAGTACTGACTTTAGCGGCTTTGGCACTGACGATGAAAGAAGGCCAATCTTGGAACTGAGTGGACCCTGTCCACATGCTGATGATTGGTAAGAGATTTGACTTACAAGTGTCGATAGTAACAGCATCGGGACTTCCGAGAGGCATTTTGAGGGCTTCTCTTCTGAATCTTTCAATGAAGCTCTCCGTGCTTTCATTATTTTTCTGTTTAATTCTTATGAGGGCCGACATAGTCATGTCGTTGACGCCTTCATAGAATTATTCTAGAAACATCTGTTTGAATCCAGCAAATGAAGTAATACACCCATCAGGGAGACTTTGATACCATTCATAAGTGGTTCCTTTAAGACAACCGACGAATACCCGAGTGAGGAGGGCATCGCTTGGTTGCAACTGATCAGTCATTATTTCAAAGTGATTAATGAACAGACTTGGGGAGGTAGTCCCATCAAAGAAAGAGATGGTCGGAGGTTTATATTTTAGTGGATACGATACCTCCTTCCATTGTATGGGATAAGGCTGCTTGATACCCAATCTTTGTAAGCCATCTTTTTGCTTGAATGCTTCGAACTGAGACCGAAGATTTTTCAACTCTTCAGTGACAGCTCCGGAAGATTACGGTGTTGTTGCTTGTTGAGTATAATTGGGAGGTGGGACTGCAACATATGTATCACCCCCAGCTCCGGACTGACTTGGAGTGGGTTGTACAGGAATATTAGACTGTACCCCCGGAATAGTAGAGGGTTCCGGGTTTGGGGCAACAGAAGTATTTAATACCACTGGTGGCCCTGTTGGTTGAACTTGCTGAGTTCGTTGTTGAGCTTGCATAAGAGTATGCATAGCAGTCAATGTATCTGCCATAGCTCGCAACTGTTGTTCCAAGGAAGAAATCCTCTGTTCATGTGCTTCAGTGCTAGTCGAAGGCTCTTGATTACCATCTACCATATAAGTGGTAATCGTTCGAGGAATAGACGATGAAACAGTCTGTTCTGAATCATCGCTGTGAGAATCAGTATCTTTCCCGGGGCTATTTACGGGAGTCAATACCGGAAAGTTGGACTCTCCAAGGAAGTCCTCTGTGATCTCCGAATTATCACTTGGATGAGAAGAAGAAGAGATCCTGGTCGAGGCTCCGGTCCTGGATCGGGTGCCGAGGAAAACACCATCTTCAGAATCTGACATAGCATCAGATCGTATTCTACCCCCAATATTTCTGGAGGTCATGTTGACAGAAGCATAAAGAGGTTCGTCTTCGTCCAGTATTGGTTCATATTGAATCCGTTCGAAAACAGATCGTCTTTTTGGTGAACAACAACACTGAATCACAACCCGAGGTTGGAAGTTACAACCATGCTTTTCATGGCGAATATGAGCAATGTCATAGCCAGATGGAGTGTCGATTCTTCGTTTGTTTTGCAAATGTTCCCGAAGATCTGTAGGAACAGATTGGAAAGTACTTGAAGATAGTTTCTGTGTAGAAACTTGTCTTTTATTCTTCTGTCTTCTCGGTTCTTGAGTGTATAAAGACCGATTAATTTGAGCGATATAGTTCTTGGCATATTCTGCATCAGGGTCTAGTATACTTGTCTCAGTTTGATAAGGCTTCTTTATACCGGAAGTGGAACCGAGATGATTTCGGTTAAGCTTATTACGAAGATCCGTAGGAGATATGACTTTAGTATCAGTCTTGGATACTTGTAATTTGCCTTTCTCAGATCAGGAAATTTTGAGAGAAGGAAGATGGACATTATTCTGACTGGAAGTCGGTAATAATCCATCTTTAGAGGAAGTAGCCAAACGGCATTTTCCTTTATTTGATCTAGTAAAAGTACTAGTCAAATTAACTCCAGAGGTAAAGACCTTAGGAGTAGAGGAGTTGACTAAAGAGTCTTTCTCCTTGGTTGGCACAAGATGTGCAAGTTGTGGGGGAATCATTTGTATGTTCTGTGGAAGAGAACCCCCCAGTCTGATTTTGAGAAACAGTCAAAGGACTGTATTGGTTGGCATACGCTGACTTCAGTTTAGAATTCTGGTCATACACTGCCTTTTTACTAGCATACGCTGGCTTTGGCTTAACGTACGCTGTCTGCTGTTGGCTTTTGTTGTACGCTGTCTTTGCCGTACGCACAGAGTCATTAATGGCTAAAGAGCTAACTACTGTCGTAAGGGTAGAAGGAGAAGAGCCCTTGACATGTCCAGAGATGGTTTTCCTTGGACACGCTGACTTGGTTAAAGAACCCACTTTGTCAGCGTGACTAGGAGAAGCCACTGTTGCCGTGTTCAAAGAAGCCGAGGCGTGCTTCGTTGAAGTTGGAAACGTGTTCTTGTCAGCGTGAGTGATAAAAGCGTCTTGGGCCGCCGAAGAAGACTTAGGGACATAGACAGAGCGTCCCTTCTTCTTGGCAGCAAGAAGAGCGGAGGATGCAGTTCGGCCCTCCTTCGCTTTGAGCATTTCTTCGTAAGCAGATTGGTCAAATTGTACGACCATCACTTTCTTCGTCGAGCCGATCGATGAAGTATCGCATTGTGTTGTTACTATCTCGTTGGAGGAGACAACTTTCCCCAGCAGAGTCGCCAATTTGTTTTCCATAAATAAATTCACTTTATTGTGTTTCTGGGAAAATTACAACTATAGGAATCTGATCTAGAAGACAATCACTTTATCCCATGGACGATGCGATGAAGAAAACTCGAACTTCGAAGAACTTGGACAGCAACTGGGCAATCTCTCTGTTCTCTCTGAATTGAATGTCGTATCTGTTGAAGATGAAGAAACTCTCTTTTATAGAGTTCTGGATAACTGTTCTGAAGCATACGCTCAGTCAGTTACTTGACGTGTGCATAACTGCAGGGATGCGTGGCGAATTCTGATGGAGACACATTGGAGTGCAGTTGAAAGTAGTGGAATATATCTAGGAGAGATTGATGGCATGGATGCCACGTTGCATAACTTCTGAGTAAGTGGGTATCTGAGTACAGGACACGTGAGAACGTGTGTTGACTGTACGTTTGAAGTCATCTTGAATGCATTTTGCTGTGATACGCTGTCTTTGTTGAAGAGGAGTCATACGCTGACTTGGATAGTATAGAATCATATAAAGCTGATACGCTCACTTTATTAACAAGGAGTCGTATGGAGTTCATACGCTCACTTGATTGATAAGGAGTCGTATGGAGTCCACACGCTCACTTGATTGACAAGGAGTCGTATGGAGTCCGTACGCTCACTTGGTTGACAAGGAGTCGTATGGAGTCCATACGCTCACTTGATTGACAAGGAGTCATATGGAGTCCATACGCTCACTTGGTTAACAAGGAGTCGTATGGAGTCCATACGCTCACTTAGTTGGCAAGGAGTCGTAAGCATTGAGAGAGTAGACACGTGGCTGTCCTCAATCTTCTCAAATATGCCATATCTTCTAATAACTGACAAATATCTCTCGAGCGTCGTGTTGCAGATATGATGGCTGACAGACTGTCAGAAATGACAGTAATGATGGCTGTGCATTTATGATGGCTGATGAGCTGTCCTCGTAAGAGACAAAATCAATTTTGAAAACCTATACGACGGTTAATCTTCATAGGGCAGCTGTCTTTGCACGAAAGACGAAGTGTCAGATTCATCATCCATTAAATGTATGCTGTGCTGTCATTCAAGAAATAATAAAATATTTACTGAGCGTATGACTTTGGCTGAGCGTATGGCCTTGAGCGTATGGCTTTGGCTGAGCGTATGGCCTTGAGCGTATGGCTTTGGTTGAGTCTTATGTCAGCGTGTCATAATTTTTCACACCCTACAGACATACCTCGATTTGCGTGCTATGGTTTCCAAAATTGGAAACATGACTTTTGATGGCCAAACTTGCATGTTTAGATTATATTCAAATTATTATTAGGTTAAATTAGGTTTTTAAGTGAATTATTCCATAATTAACTATTAATAGATTAGTTATCCCATTAGCCACTTATTCCATGAATTTAGAACTAGAACATTAGAATTGACTTATGGTTTTTGTGCTCGGTTCGTGGTACGATATGTGTTATAGGTTGATAGCTTCTAGATTAGCAACTCCCTCATCCTCGACTTGTGACTTTAGTTTGTGCAAGTATTCAGGCAAGTACAGTATTTCATTTATGTTTTAGTTCATTATAACATTTTCTCTATCGTTTCCTTGTTTGATATCCCATTAAGACATTGCTTGATATTCCGTGGACACATGATTGTGACACCATAGTTATTGTATCCTTCTTAGTGTAACATTTACCGTTATTGATTGTTAGAGAGTCGGGAGGGGAAATACTCGGTAAGTACGTGAACAAACCTAAATATTTGATTATGGATAGCTAAGTCATACACCCCACGTATGAGTTAGCCGTACCCTATTATTGTGGATAGCCATCGTATGATGTACCGTATTAGACCAGCCGTTCACGTATTAAAAGGTATTTAACACACATATAGTTGTTCCTATTTTTCCTTTATCTAGTTCTAGTTCATATGTTAGTTCATATCTTGTTAGTATGTGTACATACCTTGCTAGTTACATTCTGCTAGTTCAAATCTTGCTAGCTCATGTCCTATTAGTTCATCTCTTGCTAGTTCTTTATATACCCTTGCCATCATTATTTTTCGTTGTTCTAACTTATTTTGGACTAATAACATTAATTGCAATATGGTTGTACTCTGCTTCTTTTCTGACCGGATCGTTGTTATATGTGAGATTGTGTGCCTACTCTTACGCTATGGACCATACGAGGGGGAGATAGAAACTTAAAGGCCAAACCATAGAAGACTAGTTAGATGTGGGTAGTTTTCTATAATTGTAAAAGCTTCTATTCTTCTTCAAATGTAAAAATCTTAAATTTTGTAAAGTTGATTTAGTTGTTGTGAATGAGCAGTTAGTATTTATGAGCATTTTGTTTATTGCGGACTAGACAGCGTACTACCGCCGATACTACGGCGTAGGCTGGGCTTGGACACGTCTCGTATCCAAAAATCGGGTACGGGTCGTGACAAGTTTTTATGGCGGCCCATGCAGGTCTGATTTTGCAGAAGATTGCGAACTTGTGGTAGTACTTAAGTTAGTCGTACTACTGCAAGCCTGCGACTAGTATGCTCATTCACAATTAGGATTGATTTGATTTTAGGAGAATGAATAGGACTAGAAGTCCCTTATTCAATTTGACCCTTGGATAGTTAAGATACTTAAAGAGGCCATGTGATTTAGCTAATGATTATTGAAGTTTCGGTATGGATAAATCGAGGAATTTTTCTAAGAGAATATGTAATTTTTTTTGACATGCTGGTAGGATCCAAGGTGGGTAGAATATACGTTTGGTAAGTTAGGCCTTCATAGAATTCAATTCCTAATTTTGAACATTTGTGCCATTTTATCTTCGGCCTTCTCTAAACCTCGTTTTATTTTCAAAACTATTTGCGATCGTTTTATTTTCAATTCCTAATCTTCGTTCAATTATCAATATATTAATTCAAGTCATTTTCGTTCATTTTGTAATCGTTTTGTTTTCAAAACTGATACTTTTATTCAAGGACAGATACTTACATTTTTTATCATGATCGACTTGTTTGAATTTATAGAAGTTCCTTTAAAATTCTTATGTACATAGTTGAAATAATTTTCGATGACTTACAATGGTAAGGCAGACGAGCACTGTCCCCTTTTATTTGGATTATTGATACTGCGGGTTCACGGCAGCCAACAGCGTACTGGCGTGGCATGACCCCTAAGTTAAAATAATTTCAAGTAAGCGTAGGTTGTCAAATGTTACTAAAGCTATATCCTAGTTGCATTATTTGATCCATTGATTTATATGTCAACATTGGATATAGTTGATAGAATGTTCGATACCATATTATATTTGAGTCATGATATCAAGGGTTACTGCAGTCAGATGTACACTAGCGGGGCATAAATTTTTGGTAAAGTGACTTCATGTATACATATGGTTTTTGAATATTATAAAGACTACATCCTTTCGATATATGACTATTGATTTATTTCTTATTCTTTTCCTTTATTTCTTGAACCTTTTATCTTATCATCTATTTTTGGAATGTTATTTGGCTCCTAGCAATCTTTAAAACCTATTTGATTTTCTTCTACAAGATTTCTAATCTTATCTAGATATTGATTCTTAATAGTATCCTCCGAAATTTCAAGGACGAAATTTTTCTAAGGTGAGTAGATTTGTAAGCCCACTTCCCAATTTTTTTATATTATTATTTGATTATGATTTACCATATGGCCATTCTGGGTTATTTTTGGACCCAGTATTTTATTTAGGTTCTAGAACCTCAAAAACTATTTTCTAAATTTTCTGGATTTTTGGTATTTTTGGAATTACTTTGATAATAAAATATAGGAAAAACATATTTTCTAGGACTTCTAGAATTTATTGTGCTATCCTAATAGCAAATATTGACCCCAAATAGTTTTCTAGGGTTCATTACGCTATTTTATATTTTCTAGAATTTTTTATAATTTTTAGAATATTTAAGTATTTATTTATTATGGTTTATATATTTTTAAAGGCTTCCAATATTTATTATGAGGCAATTTGGATCTAATATAAGGTAAAGAATTTTATTTATATTCTAGAAGGCTAAATATTTCCTATAATTTTTTAGAGTTTTTTTTGGATTTTTTAGAATTTTATTTGAGTTTATTTGGCTCTTAAATGATTTTTAAATTATTTTCTGAATTTAAATCAGCATTTACCCAGTCAGCAGGCCAATCACCATACAGTCAGCGCTGCTGGCCCACCTATCAGCCATACAGGCAGCCCAGTAGTCAGCACAGTCAGCGCTGACTGTGCTGAGGTTTTCCATACAGGAGCCAAGCCAAGCCAAGTTCGGTTAAGCCGAGCTGGCTACAGGCAACCGCTCGATCAGAGCTGGGGGGCAGCGGATGGATGCCACATGGCAGCGCAAGCCGCCGCCCAAACGGCTCAATGACTCATATTCTTATATATATATTTTGATTTCGAAAACCTAGATAATAGCAGCAGCCTTTTAGAGAGAGAGAGAGAGAGAGAGTTCATATAGGGTTTCCAACTTCCCGAAGCAATTGCCGTCAACTCCGACCTCCTTTTTGCATGCCATTTTTTTGTATTCGTATTGAGGTATACTTTCTGAATATGTAATTTATTTTCATTAAATCTAAACCTTAATTTCTGTAAAATTCGTAGAGTATTAGTTGTCTGAAACTTGACATGGCTTCGATATTTTCGTAATTCTGGGAGAACTAGAAATCGAAATCATGAACCGTTTGAAGTTTCGAAAAGCTAACACAGAGCTCTACGACATATATTTTTTCCAAAAATTATTTCGTTCATCTAGTATTTTAGTTATTCTGTTGAACTCAGAATTGATCGGTTGATCACCGTTTTGGTCATGATTAGCCATAACGGCAATATCTTTTGACCAAAATGTGATTTTGCGACACGGTTGATTCTGGCGCACTCGTGGCACTGAAATATACCAAGGTGCACTTTCAAAATCTAGAGTTAATGACGTTTGACTAGATAGTCAACGATATACCTCGATTTGCGTGCCATGGTTTCCAAAATTAGAAACATGACTTTTGATGGCCAAACTTGCATATTTAGATTATATTTAGATTATTATTAGGTTAAATTAGATTTTTAAGTGAATTATTCCAAAATTAACTATTAATAGATTAGTTAACCCATTAGCCACTTATTCCATAAATTTAGAACTAGAACATTGAATTGACTTATGGTTTTTGTGCTCGGTTCGTGGTACGATATGTGTTATAGGTTGACAGCTTATAGATTGGCAACTCCCTTGTCCTCGACTTGTGACTTAGGTTTGTGCAAGGATTTAGGCAAGTACAGTATTGCATTTATGTTTTAGTTCATTATAATATTTCTCTATCGTTTCTTTGTTTGATATCCCATTAAGACATTGCTTGATATTCCGTGGACACACGATTGTGACACCGTAGTTATTGTATCCTTCTTAGTGTAACATTGACCGTTATTGATTGTTAGAGAGTCGGAAGGAAAAATACTCGATTAGTACGTGAACAAACCCAAATATTTTGATTGTGGATAGCTAAGTCATACACCCCACATATGAGTTAGCTGTACCCTATTATTGTGGATAGCCATCGTATGATGTGCCGTATTAGCCTAGCCGTTCACGTATTAAAAGGTATTTCACACACATAGTTGTTCCTATTTTCCTTTATCTAGTTCTAGTTCATATCTTGTTAGTTCATATCTTTTTAGTACATACCTTGCTAGTTACATTCTGCTAGTTCATATCTTGGTAGTTCATGTCCTGTTAGTTCATCTCTTGCTAGTTCTTTATATACCCTTGCCATCATTGTTTCTCGTTGTTCTAACTTATTTTGGACTAATAACATTAATTGTAATATGGTTGTACTCTGCTCCTTTCCTGACTGGATCGTTGTTATATGTGAGATTGACGTGCCTACTCTTGCGCTATAGACCATACGAAGGGGAGATAGAAACTCGAAGGCCAAACCATAGCAGACTAGTTAGATGTGGGGTAGTTTTCTATAATTGTAAAAGCTTATATTCTTCTTCAAATGTAAAACTCTTAAATTTTGTAAAGTTGATTTAGTTGTTGTGAATGAGCAGTTAGTATTAATGAGCATTTTGTTTATTGCGGGCTAGACAGCGTACTACTGCCGATACGGCGGCGTAGGCTGGACTTGGATACGTCTCATATCCGAAAATCGGGTGCGGGTCGTGACAATCAAGCCATACTTATTGCTTGGTCGTTATTGATGGATGGAGTCCATTTTCTGTTCTTATTCTTGTCTTTTCTTGTTCCTGTCTTTTCTATATTCTTCTTGTGCCGGTGAATGATTTGGAGGATAAGTTCTATTCGGGAGACGGTCTGCAACCCCGGTCCTTGTTTGGTTATGGTTTATGGATTGGATCCAGAGTAGTCCCTACGTTCTCTAGTTATTCGTCGCCCTATCCTGTACTCATATATTATTCTTGTCTACTTTATAGATCCTTTACAAGCTCACTGTTCCTGTCTATTTATATATTTCCAATATTTTCTTGTTTTCTTGGGTATCTTTACTAATTCTTGGTTGTACATGTTGACTTTTCATTCTGTTCTTATTATAGTTGCATGCTAGTTTTTAGTTCATAGTTGGCTTCTTTTGTGGTACTTGCTTTGTGGGGTCTGACCCATTGGTTTTGTTTTGCCATAATAATAGCGGAACCAGAGGATCTACCATACCTCATACTTAATGATGACTATCTGGAGCACCATGGTACCTGAATATGTGGTATTTTCTCTTACCCACTAGTTTTTGTATATATTCTTTGTGGCATTTAGCCACCAGACACTTGTTTCGTTCGTACCTTTGGACCTTGACATCTAGCCTAAGGGCTTGACATGATTTTTGTATATTCTAGACTGAAGTACGTGTAGGCAACTCTAGAGGGGGGTGAATAGAGTTCTTGTGACAATAATGAACAATTAAAAAATCAACTCTATTCAATCCCAACTAGTAAATCATTAATCAGAGTATAATGCGAAAATAAAGTAGAGATTAGAAAGCATACGCAGACACAGTAATTTTTAACCTGGTTTCCCTCGTAGAGGACTAGTCCAGGCCTGAGAACTCTAGCTCAGGATTGAAATCCACTATTTGTGAAATAGCTTTACAACCTCGTGCCTTTACACAGAAGAGCACGCCAATTCTTGAAAAGATCGCTGAGGCAAAACTTGGAATTTTCCAAGTAACTTTTTGAAGACTCTTGCACAAAACTTCTAATTGACTCGCACCGAGCACCTTGTAGGCTTGGGAAGTTTGATGGCTAGTAGATGAGAAGAGTATGGATCTTTGGGATGTATAGGCTATAAGAGAGAAGAGATGAGAAGATTGGATGGATTGAAATGGAGAAAAGGGTGCCTATATATATTCGTCCTGGGAGGCAGAGTTCAGCCAAAACTCTGTCCAAAATTCAAAAATTATGGCCGTTGGACAACTTGCAATGAGCAATCCCTAAAAATTAGCTCCTGGAAATTAGGAGACAGAGTTCGGCCCGAACTCTGTGGGGGGTAGAGTTCGGCCCAAACTCTGCCTCCTTGGAGACAGAATGCTCATTTGGGCTATTGAGCTTTGGCAGTTTGGCTTTTTGTTTGTGGGGCTTTTTGGTTATCTAGTCTATGGTTGAGGTACTCAGTGCGACTCAACGTACAATAGCCTAGACTCAAATAAAATATAAAAATACAGACTTCCGAAGACAAGTTCCAGCAGAATTTGTCGAGCAGTCGTTGATGATGATTGTCCGACTTGATGTGTGTAAGTCGTCTATTTTATAGCTTTGATGACAATGTGTCGAGTTGGATCATGTCAAATATCGATTTGTTAATTTTAAAGATTAGGTTGACTGCGATCCAGTTTGGGTCAACATAGACTACATCTATAGCTGATCATATATGACTTATACTCTTGCCACTTCTTCATTTTCTATTACTAGCTTCACGATCATCTATATATTATAGTTTGGGACACTTTACTATTTTATATGTATGATAATCGTACTTTTTGTACTTATTTGCATGTGATTGAGGACCCTAGGATACTTGTCCTAGATA
>JANAVB010035019.1:10221728-10241728 GCA_029216955.1 Iris pallida
TATTCGAAGTCAATTTGCTCTCGAATATCCTCACCAACCTAAGAATACAACTTCCCATTATTTATAATTTTTTCCCATCTTATTTTATTATATGCTATTCTTCTTCTTTTGAATTCTTTCATCTTCTATCTTTATATGAAAGTAATCCATACTAGAAATAATTCTTTAGACATATCCATTTCTAAAATTCAATGACGCTACTATCCTCTTGACTTTGCTTCCATTCCTAGTTACACATTTTCTCCATCAATTTTATCTCATTTTTCAAAGTATCATAACTAGTCTAAAATGTATCACTACCACACTATAACTGATTCCTTCAAATCTCCAGTGTCCTGTGTGTCATTCTTCCTTTGTTCCTCAAAATTTATGAAATAGCTTAATTTAGCACAGTTAGGAACAATGTCAACATATGGTCAAAAATCATTTAGGAATGATCAATTATGGCACGATTCAAATCATTAGGCACGATTGGGGATGGATTTGAATTCATAATTCAAAACCTTATAGGAAGGGAAAGAATAAAAAACCAATTTTTGGCATGAGCTAGTCACAACTAAAAGGATCAATCGTTTACATCAAAATCATGATCAAATCAAAATGATAAAAATTTAAGTGTTGAATGATAGACACGATCAAATTCAGAATCAAATTTATATAGGTGTGATCAAAGATCAAAGCTTAGGCACGATTAAGGATAAATTCAAATATGATTGTAAGCCCCTGATTTTTCAAATTCATTTTTTATTAGTGCTAATTAATTTTTAATATCATTTATAGCCTTAAAATAATTATTAGGATTTTTAGGAATTTTTCTAGAATTTTTAAATGATTTTTAAATAAGTTTTATATATAAAAAATATCAATTTGTAATTTATTTAAATGTTTTAATATCATTTTGCAATTTTTAGAATTGTTTTAATATCAATATGCAATTTGTTAAATTGTTATTATAACAGTTTGCAATTTAGGAATTGTTTTATTTCTGTTTTACAAATTCTATTTTGCATTTAGACTCTGCTAGGGACCTATTTGCAATTACCTAAATTACAAGGACCTAAGTGCTAATTTCCTACCCACCCCCCTGCCCGACGACCGACGGCTGACCGGCGACTGCCTCCGCCATTTCCGGCCAGCACACAGCTCCCCGACCGCCTCAAATTGCCTATAAATAAACCCCCTCTCCCCCTCGACAAAACCCTAACCCTAAATTTCCTCCACGACCGCCAGCGCCGCCACTTCTTCCCCAAAATGCTTCGCCGGAACCCTAACCCCGACGAAGCCTCGATCTCACCATCCCGACACCCTCATCGACCACCACCACCACCCGCAGCTTCGCCCCGACGAGACGAAGCGATCGCCACCGGAGCGCCGCCTCGCCGACGCCTCCTCCGCCGTCCACGACCCCCGAAAACCCCTTCGACGACGGACACGTGAGTAGCATGACTCAAACCGTGTCGTGCGTGTCTCGTTCTCACGCACGAGACTCGCCAGGACACGGGGATGTTCGTCCAGTAGCTGGACACGCGATTCAGTATTCGTGCGTGTCGTGTGTAGCACGGACACGAGAAACCCTGTGTCCTTAACTGTCAGGACACAGGACAAATATATATTTTTTTATTATAAATGCTAACCTAACTAAATAAAACTAACCAAACCCTAATCCTAACAGACGGGCCAAAATGGCCCACTGGCCAGCAGCTCCAGTGTTAAATCCCCCCCTGCGCAGCTCGAGTTCGAGCCCCTCCTTTCTGTCTTCTTTTCTTTTTTTGTTTCTTTTCTTTTTCTTTTTTTTTTAGTTTTATATATATATATTTATATATATATGTATATATATATATATTAGTATATATATATATGTGTATATACTATTTTTTTTACAGTATTTTATATATATGTATATATTTTATAATTAGTAAAATTTTATATAAATATGTTTGTATTTATATATATATTCATATATGTATGTATATGTATATATTTTCATGTATATATATATTAATATATATATACACTCTATTGTAAAGTATTTTCCTATATATGTATATATACTTATACATATATATACCTTATAAATTAAGTATTTTTCCTTACACATATATATATGTACTTTTAAAACATATGTATGCATATTTTCACTATACATAACTTTACCTTATTAAAATAATAATATTTATTTTGACTATTACCAAATTGTATTTTTATTGTATTTAAATTACTGCAACCATTTGGTGTCCAAGCCTAGCATGGGTATTTGGGCTCAAATGTGTTTTCACACATTCAAGACCTGTACAAGTCATATTGGACTTGATTCATGGCCTTGGGTCCTGTATTTGAACTTTGGTTCAAATTATATACATGGACAAAATACGCAGATAAATTAATTATTGTGTGCATTGCTGTTTTTGATTTTCTAAAAATACTTAAAGTATTGCTAAAATTATGGAAAAATAGTATTTAGATACTATGTTAAGTTGGCTATTTTAGTATAATTTTTGTAGTATTTAATTTACTGTTTTGCTACTAGTTTGGCATATGAAACCAAAACTCATTTTCTGTATACTTAGGAAAACTGATTTTTTATAAAATATTTGTACTAGTTAATAAATTCCAGAAAAAATATAATAAATTTCTATAGTTAGCAAGGATCGTTTTGGTACTTTGTTTTATGCAAAACTAGGCTTTTTGTCTACTTTAAGAATTGTTAGAACACAATGATCTTTTGATTTATTTATTGATTAATTACGACTTGTAGCTTTTTGTGTTATTTGGAGTTTTAGTCGTGTCGAACCCCATCCCTTACTAGTGTAAAGACCCTAGAAAGTTAGTTAACATAGTGTGTCACCCCACATTGGTCTCCTATGCCAAGTCATCATTTTGGCTAGGTGCCCAATCACAAGTCGTGTTTCACCAATTAGTGTCCTAGTGTTTTAGCTTAGTGTAAAACTAAGTTATTATATTTTACTTCTACAGCGACGAGTTACTGGACATCCATAGCACTGTTATCGCAGCTTATTTTGTTTTGCTTTGCTAGAGGCAAGTACTTTCTACAAACTTTACATGTTGTTACATAAATGAACTGCAAAACCCACCATGTTAAATGCTGACCCTTGGGGTAGCAAGTTAAAACGTCACATGTTGTACTTTCCATTACTACCATGCTTAGAACAGTCTTGATGTATCTCTCACATGATTTAGAATATGGGTTATGGGGAAACTGTTAGTAGCGTACGTGATCATGCCCCCCTACTCGTACGTACGTACCGAGCAAGGTTGACATTTTATGTATACCTTATCGTAGGCGCATCAGCTGTATTTGTACGTATGTACATCTATCGCTTGTTTTACTTGTACGTATGTATATTTTATTTACATTGTACCTCGGTACATTGTACATCTATTGACCGATCACGTACTTGCTACAGTTTTAAACATTACATATACATCTGTCTTTATGACATATGTGTCCTTGCCATGATAGACTATGTGATGCCATGCTTTCCAGTTATTCCTCTCATGTTCATTTCCATGTTTCATATGCTAGTTTGCTAGATTTAGTACTTGCTCCCGTCCTGACAGGATAACGTTGTAGGTGTCCTTACTGAGGAGGAGTTACTCTGCGACTCATACTATGGAGTTACTGCCGAGGACCCGGCTCTGCTTTACGAGGATGTTCCTGCGGGGAACCTCGCCTAGTTGTCTTTTGTTTACTTAGACTTTTGAGAGTAGACATGTATTAGACTATATCATTTTGTAACTGGACATGTATCCAGTTTTACATTTCAGTCTACTTGTACTTGGACATTTTACTGTATACGACGACTTTTGTGTTTGGAGCATTTATGTTTCTTCTCCACTTATAGAACTGTTAGCACATTTAGTCTTATCCTGTTGTCTTTAGAACAGCTTACTACATTTTATCTCAACGTAGGCTGGGCATGACTCGGCCTGGCCCAACAATTTGGGTAGCGGGTCGTGATATGTTTTTAGTGGTGGCCCATGCAGGTCCTGACTAAACTGTTTGGTTACGTTATTGTACCAAGCATGCCTGCAATTAGGAACTTAAGGTAATTAGACAACATTAGGAAGGACGCTTAGAACACTTAGAGGAATGCTAGGATTGCAACATAGGAAATACATCACATGTTTGCTATTATAATTAGATTTTTTT
Source organism: Iris pallida (assembly GCA_029216955.1). Lineage (NCBI taxonomy): Eukaryota > Viridiplantae > Streptophyta > Magnoliopsida > Asparagales > Iridaceae > Iris > Iris pallida. Next base: position 10,225,900 of record JANAVB010035019.1, read on the forward strand.
GCATATGATTACTTACTTTAAATAAGTCCTTATAAGTCTTTTTATGTAATTTAGATGGTGCTTACTCGCTGGTCCCAGTATGTCACCCCCGAGAATGGGGCCCTCTATGTCCAGTCAGCTGACCGGTTGACTGATACACCTCCACCTACCACATTTCCCCACTCCACAGATCCACAGACCCAGATACCACCTTCCACATCCCAGTCCCAGCAGGCCCCGATACTTCCACCACCCCCTATCACTATACCCACCCAGGATTCCGTCACTCTCGACGGGACCCAGCTGCTCACACTGATCCAGGGGTTCCTAACAACCCATCAGGAACAGACTACCCTACTCCGCCAGAGCATGGAGCGTTCTGAGGGACGTCCCGTGGTCCCACCACATGTAGAGCCACGGCAGAGAGCGGGGACGGTCAAGGACTTCATGGGTCTGAATCCCAAGGAGTTCTCAGGGACTGAGGACATAGTAGTAGCTGATGACTGGCTAGATTCTGTAGAGAGGAAGCTTCTGGGAGTTAAGATGTCGGATGACCTTCAGGTCGAGGCAGCAGGATTTCTGCTGATAGACTTAGCCAGAGTCTGGTTCAGGAATGAGCCGTTGTTCGCGAGAGGTAGAGCCACCTGGGACCAGTTCAAGACCCAGTTCAAGAAGAAATTCTTCTCGACCACTGCTAGAGTAACCATGGGGCTACGATTCCAGAACATCCAGCAGGAGAACCGTTCTGTTGACGACTATGCAGGAGAGTTCAGTCGCTTGAGCCGTTTTGCTCCTAGTCTGGTTGCTGATCCAGAGGAGATGACCCGTAGGTTTTGCCATGGTCTAGTTCCAGACATTGGCATTCTTATAGTGGCAAACGGTACGACTGACTATTACCAGAGCCTAGAGTTAGCCCGGAGCATCGAGGAGCGTCTTCTGTCATACAAGAGGCCGGCTCCTGTACATCATGAGGGACCGTCCAAGCGTCAGGCTTTCCAGCAGAAAGCACCGGCGCCACCCCAGCAGACTTACCGTCCCTCTACACCACATCATCAGACCCCGCCAGTTCGAGCCCCGGGACCCCGTCAGCAGCAGCAGAAGGGAGTTATATGTTCTTTCTGCGGAAGACCAGGGCACGATTACTCCATCTGCAGGAAGAGGTTGAAGCAGTGCTTATTTTGTGGGTCTGCCACCCACATGATACGGGAGTGCCCAGTAGCGAAGACTAGAGGACCGCTCCCGACTCAGCAGCAGAGGTTCGGGCAGCATCTGCAGCAGCAGAAGGGACCTCAGGGGAGGGTTTATAGTCTAGCTATTGAGCCGGAGCCGGAGCAGGTTTCGGAGCCGGATTACTTAGCTGACGTCATTACAGGTCATGTTTATTTGCATACTTTTCTAGCTGTATGTTTGTTTGATTCTAGTGCATCTCATAGCTTCCTATCATTAGAGTTTATGCATAAACATCATCTAGTAGCTACACCTACTGCGGAGATTAGTAGAGTGATGACGGGAGGAGGACCAGTGCCTATTAGATCTATCTATAGATGTTCTATTTTTATAGCCGGGAGAGAGTTCAGAGGGCGATTCTTTGTGATGCCATTCCTCGGTTATGATATCATATTGGGGATGGACTGGCTTAGCTATGCCCATGCATCTATAGATTGCCATGAGGGTAGTATTGTGTTCAGTCCCCCAGGCACAGCACCATTCAGTGTCAGGAGGACAGGGCCGGAGATCAGCCTAGAGCCGAACTATTGTGCTACAGTCGAGGACGCAGTACCGCCACACCCTATCATTAGGGAGTTTATGGATGTATTCCCAGAGGATCTTCCAGGACTTCCGCCTGACAGAGATGTGGAGTTCACTATAGATCTAGTGCCGGGTTCATCACCAGTATCCCGGGCTTGCTATAGAGTGAATTCCAAGGAGGCCATAGAGATGAAAGAGCAGATTGATGACCTGTTGAAAAAGGTTTTCATTCGATCCAGTGCTTCTCCATGGGGAGCACCAGTGCTCTTTGTGCCTAAGAAGGATGGTACAGTCCGGTTGTGTATTGATTACCGGGCCTTGAATGCCATCACTATCAAGAACAAATATCCTCTGCCCAGGATAGATGATTTGTTCGACCAGTTGAGCGGGGCGAAGGTGTTTTCCAGGATAAACTTGAGATCCGGGTACCACCAGGTGAAGGTTAGGCCAGCAGATATCCAGAAGACGGCGTTCAACATGAAGTACGGGCAGTACGAGTTTCTGGTGATGCCATTTGGTCTCACAAATGCGCCAGCTGTCTTTATGAACTTGATGAATAAGATATTTCACCAGTATCTGGATAAGTTTGTCGTAGTGTTTATCGACGACATCCTGATATACTCGAAGACGCCGGAGGAGCATGCAGAGCACTTGCGGATAGTTTTGGGGATTTTGAGGCAGGAGAGATTGTTTGCCAAATTGTCGAAGTGCGAGTTCTTTTTAGACCGAGTGGAGTTTCTCGGCCATGTAGTCACTGGAGATGGAATCTCGGTGGATCCCAGGAAGATTGCTGCAGTTGAGACGTGGAAGGCTCCGACGTCAGTTTCAGAGATCAGGAGCTTTCTGGGTTTAGCAGGCTATTACAGAAAGTTCGTCCAGGACTTTGCTAGGATAGCTGAACCCATGACGAAGGTGACGCAGAAGGATGCAGAGTATATCTAGTCAGAGGACTGCCAGGCAGCATTTGAGGAGCTGAAGAGGAGGCTGACGACCGCTCCAGTTCTTACTTTACCTTCAGGTTCTGGAGGTTTCACCATTTTCAGCGATGCTTCTGGAAAGGGGCTAGGATGTGTTCTACAACAGCATGGGAAAGTAATTGCTTATGCATCTAGGCAGTTGCGGACTCATGAGAGGAATTATCCTACCCATGACCTCGAGTTAGCTGCGGTGATCTTTGCACTCAAGTTATGGAAACATTACTTATACGGAGAGCGTGTGGAAATCTTTACTGACCACAAAAGCTTGAAGTATGTGTTCACGCAGAAAGAGCTGAACATGAGGCAAAGACGATGGTTGGAGTTAATGAAGGACTTCGACATCGATTTACAGTATCATCCCGGGAAGGCAAATGTGGTGGCGGATGCGCTGAGCAGGCATCCGATGGCATGGTACCTGATGATTGATCGGCATTTGCGGGAGGATCTGGAGAAGCTCGGTATTGAGCTAGTTCGGCCAGGATCAGTGATACAGATGATGGCGCTTGACATTCAGTCAGGTTTGATGGAGCAGATCCGGGAGGCACAGTCTACAGATGAGAGCCTTCGCAGACTTCGACCCCAGGCATTAGCTGGATTGCTGGATGACTTCACTATAGCAGAGGATGGGTCACTGAGGCATGGCAGCCGATTGTGCGTGCCAAAGGGAGATCTAGTAGAGGCAGTTTTGCAGGAGGCGCACCGATCGAGATATTCTATTCACCCTGGTGCTAATAAGATGTACCGTGACTTGCGGGAACATCTTTGGTGGCACGGGATGAAGAGGGATGTATCGCGTTTTATCTCGAGATGTCTAGTTTGCCAGCAGGTCAAGGCGGAGCGCCAGAGGCCAGCTGGTTTGTTGCAGCCGTTACCCATTCCTGAGTGGAAGTGGGAACATATTACGATGGACTTCGTTTCAGGGCTTCCTCGTTCCCAAGGAGGGAAGGATGCCATCTGGGTCATCATAGACAGGCTGACGAAGTGTGCGCACTTCATACCCTTCAAGGTGGGGCTTTCCACCGAGAAGTTGGCAGAGCTATACATGCAGCAGATAGTTCGCCTACACGGAGTGCCGGTGAGCATCGTGTCAGACAGAGACAGAATATTCACATCCCACTACTGGAGGAGCTTGCAGGAGGTGTTGGGCAGTAGGCTCAAGTTTAGTACGGCGTACCACCCACAGACAGATGGGCAGTCCGAGAGGACGATACAGACGCTGGAGGATATGCTGAGGACTTGCGTGCTGGACTTCGGAGGATCATGGGAGAGCCATCTGCACTTGGTAGAGTTTTCATACAACAACAGCTACCAGGCCAGTATTGGTATGTCTCCTTTCGAGGCGCTATATGGACGACGATGTCGCACACCGCTCTTTTGGGATGATGTCGGAGACAGAGTTATGCTGGGGCCAGAGATGATCACGGATGCAGCAGAGAAAGTCGGGATGATCAGAGATAGGCTCAGAGTAGCTCAGGACAGGCAGAAACACTGGGCTGATGCTAGTCGCAGGCCGATGGAGTTTGTAGACGGTGATATGGTGCTAGTGAAGATATCACCTACTAGAGGGACGATCCGGTTCGGACGAGGAGGGAAGCTGAGCCCCAGATACATCGGGCCGTTCGAGGTACTTGGCAGGATCGGAGAGGTAGCTTACAGGGTTGCACTTCCACCCAATCTAGCAGGAGTTCACGACGTCTTTCACGTATCTCAGCTGAGGAGATATGTTCCAGACCCCAGTCATGTGCTAGATCATTCAGAGTTGGAGGTCGGACCGAGCCTTACAGTTTCTGAGCAGCCAGTGGAGATATTAGACCGGAGAGAGAAGAGGCTGAGGAACAAGGTTATACCCCTAGTGCGAGTAGCTTGGAGCCGTCACTCCCCAGGTGAATCTACTTGGGAGAGGGAGTCAGACATGAGAGAGAGATTCCCTTACTTGTTCGATCCAACCGCTGCGAGGGAACCACCCGTTCCCGCTTGATACCCTAGAGGTTAGTTTCAATCGCAGCCTTAGTCATTTTAATTGCAATACTTGCTATGTTAGAATATTGTCGGGTCTTCAATCCTTGTGAATTTCGAGGACGAAATTTTTCAAGGAGGGAAGACTTGTAAGCCCCTGATTTTTCAAATTCATTTTTATTAGTGCTAATTAATTTTTAATGTCATTTATAGCCTTAAAATAATTATTAGGATTTTTAAGAATTTTTCTAGAATTTTTAAATGATTTTTAAATAAGTTTTATATATAAAAAATATCAATTTGTAATTTATTTAAATGTTTTAATATCATTTTGCAATTTTTAGAATTGTTTTAATATCAATATGCAATTTGTTGAATTGTTATTATAATAGTTTGCAATTTAGGAATTGTTTTATTTCTGTTATACAAATTCTATTTTGCATTTAGACTCTGCTAGGGACCTATTTGTAATTACCTAAATTACAAGGACCTAAGTGCTAATTTCCTACCCACCCCCCTGCCCGACGACCGACGGCTGACCGGCGACTGTCCCCGCCATTTCCGGCCAGCACACAGCTCCCCGACCGCCTCAAATTGCCTATAAATAAACCCCCTCTCCCCCTCGACAAAACCCTAACCTTAAATTTCCCCCACGACCGCCAGCGCCGCCCCTTCTTCCCCAAAACGCTTCGCTAGAACCCTAACCCCGACGAAGCCTCGATCTCACCATCCCGACACCCTCATCGACCACCACCACCACCCGCAGCTTCGCCCCGACGAGACGAAGCGATCGCCACCGGAGCGCCGCCTCGCCGACGCCTCCTCCGCCGTCCACGACCCCCGAAAACCCCTTCGACGACGGACACGTGAGTAGCATGACTCAAACCGTGTCGTGCGTGTCTCGTTCTCACGCACGAGACTCGCCAGGACACGGGGATGTTCGTCCAGTAGCTGGACACGCGATTCAGTGTTCGTGCGTGTCGTGCGTAGCACGGACACGAGAAACCCTGTGTCCTTAACTATCAGGACACAGGACAAATATTTTTTTTTTTATTATAAATGCTAACCTAACTAAATAAAACTAACCTAACCCTAATCCTAACAGACGGGCCAAAATGGCCCACTGGCCAGCGGCTCCAGTGTTAAATCCCCCCCCCTGCGCAGCTCGAGTTCGAGCCCCTCCTTTCTGTCTTCTTTTCTTTTTCTGTTTCTTTTCTTTTTCTTTTTCTTTTTTCAGTTTTATATATATATATATTTATATATATATGTATATATATATATTAGTATATATATATATGTGTATATACTATTTTTTTTATAGTATTTTATATATATGTATATATTTTATAATTAGTAAAATTTTATATAAATATGTTTGTATTTATATATATATTCATATATGTATGTATATGTATATATTTTCATGTATATATATATTAATATATATATACACTCTATTGTGAAGTATTTTCCTATATATGTATATATACTTATACATATATATATACCTTATAAATTAAGTATTTTTTCTTACACATATATATATGTACTTTTAAAACATATGTATGCATATTTTCACTATGCATAACTTTACCTTATTAAAATAATAATATTTATTTTGACTATTACCAAATTGTATTTTTATTGTATTTAAATTACTGCAACCATTTGGTGTCCAAGCCTAGCATGGGTATTTGGGCTCAAATGTGTTTTCATACATTCAAGACCTGTACAAGTCATATTGGACTTGATTCATGGCCTTGGGTCCTGTATTTGAACTTTGGTTCAAATTATATACATGGACAAAATACGCAGATAAATTAATTATTGTGTGCATTGCTGTTTTTGATTTTCTAAAAATACTTAAAGTATTGTTAAAATTATGGAAAATAGTATTTAGATACTATGTTAAGTTGGCTATTTTATTATAATTTTTGTAGTATTTAATTTACTGTTTTGCCACTAGTTTGGCATATGAAACCAAAACTCATTTTCTGTATACTTAGGAAAACTGATTTTTATAAAATATTTGTACTAGTTAATAAATTCCAGAAAAATTATAATAAATTTCTATAGTTAGCAAGGATCGTTTTGGTACTTTGTTTTATGCAAAACTAGGCTTTTTGTCTACTTTAAGAATTGTTAGAACACAATGATCTTTTGATTTATTTATTGATTAATTACGACTTGTAGCTTTTTGTGTTATTTGGAGTTTTAGTCGTGTCGAACCCCATCCCTCACTAGTGTAAAGACCCTAGAAAGTTAGTTAACATAGTGTGTCACCCCACATTGGTCTTCTATGCCAAGTCATCATTTTGGCTAGGTGCCCAATCACAAGTCGTGTTTCACCAATTAGTGTCCTAGTGTTTTAGCTTAGTGTAAAACTAAGTTATTATATTTTACTTCTACAGCGACGAGTTACTGGACATCTATAGCACTGTTATCGCAGCTTGTTTTGTTTTGCTTTGCTAGAGGCAAGTACTTTCTACAAACTTTACATGTTGTTACATAAATGAACTACAAAACCCACCATGTTGAATGCTGACCCTTGGGGTAGCAAGTTAAAACGTCACATGTTGTACTTTCCATTACTACCATGCTTAGAACAGTCTTGATGTATCTCTCACATGATTTAAAATATGGGTTATGGGGAAACTGTTAGTAGCGTACGTGATCATGTCCCCCCTACTCGTACGTACGTACCGAGCAAGGTTGACATTTTATGTATACCTTATCGTAGGCGCATCAGCTGTATTTGTACGTATGTACATCTATCGCTTATTTTACTTGTACGTATGTACATTTTATTTATATTGTACCTCGGTACATTGTACATCTATTGACCGATCACGTACTTGCTACAGTTTTAAACATTACATATACATCTGTCTTTATGACATATGTGTCCTTGCCATGATAGACTATGTGATGCCATGCTTTCCAGTTATTCCTCTCATGTTCATTTCCATGTTTCATATGCTAGTTTGCTAGATTTAGTACTTGCTCCCATCCTGACAGGATAACGTTGTAGGTGTCCTTACTGAGGAGGAGTTACTCTGCGACTCATACTATGGAGTTACTGCCGAGGACCCGGCTCTGCTTTACGAGGATGTTCCTGCGGGGAACCTCGCCTAGTTGTCTTTTGTTTACTTAGACTTTTGAGAGTAGACATGTATTAGACTATATCATTTTGTAACTGGACATGTATCCAGTTTTACATTTCAGTCTACTTGTACTTGGACATTTTACTGTATACGACGACTTTTGTGTTTGGAGCATTTATGTTTCTTCTCCACTTATAGAACTGTTAGCATATTTAGTCTTATCCTGTTGTCTTTAGAACAGCTTACTACGTTTTATCTCAACGTAGGCTGGGCATGACTCGGCCTGGCCCAACAATTTGGGTAGCGGGTCGTGACAATGATCATGGTCAATAGCATCTAAGTTATCTAGACATGACCAAAAAGTTTATGCACGATCAAAATATAGTCATGATTATGAGAATCAAGGTCGTCTAGTCACTCAAGCAAAGTCATCTAGGCATGACCAAGATTAGAATTTTTGTATATTCAATAATAGGTAATGATTAAGATAGATTCTAATCATGATTAAGATATGATCAAAGGCTAGTTATGAGCAATAATAGAAATAAAATCTAGCCACGAGGGCATGAGCAAGATTCAAAATTTAGCATGATAGAGATTATAATCAAAATCATTTAGTCACGATCAAATAGGATTTAAATTTAATAATATTTAAAATCAAAGGATGATTCAAAGGTAGGAAAAATTGAATCACTCTTACAAGGATAGAAAAATTAATAGATATGATTTTGAAGAGGAAAAGACGAGGAAATCATCATACTCTAATCTTCTACTATGGGTATCAATACTAGCTACACTGACACCTGCCATAGAACTATTGCTACAAAAGTATTGTACTATGAATTATCTCTAGATTGATGCCTATAGTTCTCATTCCCAACCAGGAATCACTTACAGAATCACAAGCTAAACTCCCAACAATCAACACTAATACTAAATGACACAAACCTATCTGTAAGTCACCAACTACTACACTATCCAAGGAACCTTAGGAATTACTGAAATGAATCTCTATAAGGAATTTGACTAAAGGAATTAAGGATATATCTACTTTTGAGCTAGGGAAGGTGATGGAAATGAATTCTACTATAATAGAAGGGGAATGATAGAGATGATATGTTAAGAACCATTTTTTAAAGATACAATCTAATAATCATATATGTCTATCCGTAATCATGTTACCTAAAATTCTTGTCACGCCAGTAAGCATAGCAATGACAAACGATAGAGTCCATAACTAAGGTATATACCTCTATAATCATGTTATCTAGAATTCTCACCACACCAACCGGTATGACTGCGAAGAACTATGAATTCCATAACCAAGAAAAGTATATCCAAAATCAGGCCTTATGTCTTTATCATGCTAGCTTGTATGGCTGCGATAAACTCTATACTTCATAACTAAAGCAGACATTTACCTTTCACACTATTCTCATCAAGTATGTCATCAAAATATACCTTAATTTAGTCCATAAAACTTATCTTGATATAAAAAAATCGAAGTCAACAACGAATACCAAGAATTAAATTCAGCAATGAATCAAGGAAGAGTAGACAGAAATATGTGGAAATAAATTTTGAGATAGGCTTTATAGTGAGATTCTCAAGGAGGGTCGTTCCAGAAAACTCTCAAGGAATCCTAATTGTGATTGAGTATCCTCTAATCCTGATATCCTATTTCCTATATTCTATTGTAGGCTCGCAGTAGTACAACTAAGACGTTGCACTACTACGACATTGCTCTAATTGCGAAGACGAGACCTGCATGGGCCACCATAAAAACATGTCACGACCCACACTCGGAAGTTCAGGCATGAATACGTGAAAACACGTTCAGCCTATGCTGCAGAGTCGATGGTAGTAAGATGTCTAATTCTCAAGTATATCCAATCCAAACAACATAATATTAATAATGATATCCATATTCTAACTCAATCACAAGCGCTAACAAGTAGATATGAAATATAAATGACAAGTCCACAGAGTTTAATACATAAAGTTAAATAGAATAATCCTCAGAATAGAGTATATCTCAGTAATGTTCTGACAACAGAAAACTAAACAACAAGTAGGTAAATGCTAATATAAAATTAAGCTAGAATATCCTCTGCATTCTCAGATAATCCATGATCAGCCTCAGGTGTGCCATAATAAGTGGGACGCCAGTGCTCTAAGTCATCACCTAAAAATGTTTATCCAGTCAGTATAGGAGCAAGTACATTACATGATCTACTATTCATAACATGATAGGAACTATATAACATGAAGTAGAGTAAGAGAAACAAAAGTGAATAAACTATAATCTCGATCTGACATGTAAGAAAGAAATAGTTATGGCATGAAATCAAGGCATGTGACATAACAATATAAAATGCATAAGTCATCACTACACTAGGTGTATTTGAAATATCGCATTCTATATGTGATCGGACTGAGGGATCTACTTGATACGGCTCAATCATACGTGAGTGTATGATTAGCTATTAGGTATGGTAATCACGGAGTACAGGGTTTTGATCACATATATACTAAGGTATTTCGTATCAAATAGTAATCATTAATTCTAATCACGACAATAAATATGAAATAGATAAACATGGAAACACGGTAAACAAGAAACACCGTAACCATGAAGTAGAAACCATAAACACTAATCTCTTGTAATAATTATGACAATAATCATGGAATGTGTATTAAATCATGGATAGAGTAACTATCAAAAAATAAAAGAAGTCATTGTAAGTACTTGCCTCGGGTATCTGAAGTCGACGTGCGTGACACGAACGTCTCGACATAGAAAGTATCATAGTCTAAGGTCCAGTAATAATCCCAAGATCATATCATCCCAAGTTATAGTCATCAAAGATCATAACGTCCAATAAATGTCCAAGCTCGTATCTGATGTCCAAAAATCACATAGTAGTCCATAATCCTGTTGATTGATTTAAGAGATTAAGCAAAGTCACAAATTAGGAGACACACGATTAGACTATGATTGATACGATAATTGAGGAAAGTGCATAATTAATATATAATTATTTTGAAAAATATTTGGAACTAAAATTATTAGAACAATATTTCAAATAATATTTTAAACATAAGTAAATGATTAATTTTTGGCTAAACTCTTAATTTAGTCAACAAAAATTTTATTAAAGAAAATCAGATAGAAAATAATTTAAAAACCCAATATATATACATATATGTATATTAAAAATATATAGTTCCTATTATAGTATTGCTTATACTAACATACTACAAACTAATATGTAAATATATTACACAATATACAACTATACTCTCGGCTCCTCCATTTTGAAGAGGCACGGGAGGGGACTGCCACTTAGTAGTCCTTTGGAAATACCAAGAAGCATGGCTCCCATCGAAGCCACGTCACCCGACTTCTCAAGACTCGAGGAGTCAACTGACCGTTCAAAGAATTGTTAAGCTAGGGGAGGAATAATTTGGATAAGAGAGAGAGAGAGAGAGAGAGAGAGAGATGGGAAGAAAATGAGAGCTTTCTCTCTCTTTTCCAAAAACTCACTCCGAAATACAATCAGAGGAAACACACGAGAAGAAAAGAAAGAAGAAGAGGAGATGAAGAAGAAGAAGAAGAGCAAGAGAAGTAGATAAAGAGAGAAGGAAGGAGGAGATCGAGAGGGGAACATAGGCTCACCTCCACGATGGAGCATGGTTGCGTGGCAGGCTTGGCGCACGTACGACGCATGGAGGCGGCTTGATGACGGATCTGGATGCTGGTCATGTCTAGCGCTGGATCCAGGCTTAGGATCCGGCCAATGGCACGGAGGAGGAGAAAAGGACCGACATCGTCATGGCAAGTGGGGAAACACGGAGGCTTGGCCACACTGTAGACGACGGTGCGAGGAGCCACAACGACGGATGGCAGTAAATGTGGTGATGGTGACAGGCGGTGAAGATTGGTGGTGGTGGTCGTGGGATATAGGTTGTGGTCGAGGGATAGGGGCTGGGCTGTTAGCAAAGTGGTGTCGATCAGTGGTTACAGTGGTCAGAGAAATCGATGGTGTGTAGGTGGCCGGTTGGTTAGTGGTGGTGATGATGAGTCTGGTGGTGCTCGATGGAGACAATGAGTTGTGGTGGAAGGGTTAACAATGTGGTGGTGATGTGGCGGATAGGGCAGAGTTGGGGGTGGTCGGTAAAGTAAGAGTCGGCCGGAGTAGCGAGAGATAGGAAGGAGAAAGAGATTGGTAGGGGTCGATGGTGGAGCTGTTGTGAGGATCCTAATTTTTGGGATTTTTTATTTAGATGATTTTTTTATAGATTTTATATGTAATTATGACTATAGATGTACTTTTCTGTAGTTTAGATTTTTGGAGCACAAGAAGCGCCAATCTTTCGAAACATTTTTCATGAGTTTTGAAGTAGATGAGTCCACCTTCAATTTGATATATCATGTCTCATGCAAACTTATCACCTAACATTCTTTCGACTTAGCACAACTTCGGGTCAAATTTTGGCTATTTGATTATTTACCGTAATTCTAGGCCTAACTTCCAACTGAAGTTCGAAACTCGACATCAATCAAAACCATTTGATCAAATATATGATTTTGATATATTTTGAGCCTAGGACACACATGCCAAGGATGTGCCACTCAATCGGTTTTTTATGTGCCATTTATTTGCGAATGGCACAAGAGACTCATTGGTTGACTTTTCGGGTTCGAATTGACTAGAAAATATACTTGGACCCTAACCTAGTCAACCCTACTTGATAGAGCCATGCTAGATTGCCATGACTTAACATAATTATTTTAAATTTATTTTGGGCCAAATAGATTTAAATACAATTTTTTATATCTATATATGACTATATTTATAATAGCTTAATACTATATATATATATATATATATATATATATATATATATATATATATATATATATATATATATATATATATATATATATACATACATACAAGGCCTTAGTCATGGCTAAGTTTTGTTATGTAGCTTGACTAGAAAGTATGGCACGACTAGTGCAGTCATATGCAATAACTAGCCTCTTAGCTGTAAGCCCTCTAAAAATTTAGGAAGTACTTATTTAATTATTATAATTATAATCATTTCTTATTTAATCAAATTTGATCATATTAGTAATTATTATTTATTATCTTAAATGTTTTTGTTTTAAATTTATTATGAAATATTAAACAGGGGATATTTTATAATAAATAAATATATACCTATTTTAGAAAAATAGTTTGCAAATATTTCAGGTTGTTTGTTTTATTTTTAAAATATTTTTATTTTAATATTATTGGAATTATTATTTTTGGTACAATTAGAGTATATTTTAAATATATAGAATTTTATTACATGATTTATATTCAAAAGTATATATTATATATAATAATTTCTTCTATAAATAAATCTTTGTTTTCTTTTGTTTATTTAATAATTGTTTTAGGAATATAATATATATATATATATATATATATATATATATATATATATATATATATATATAGAGAGAGAGAGAGAATTAAGGAGATGAGGTGTCACCTCACGGTGAGGTGGCTATATGTCACCCCATGCTATCATCATGCACTTGTACACTTTTCGGTGCATGATGATAGCATGGGGCGGAGGGGGAGAAGGGTGACACATAGCCACCACCCATAGGGTGGCAGCTCACCTCCCTTATCTCTCTCTCTCTCTCACTACCAAAATTCAACGTTTTAGCGACGGCCATATCCGTCGCCAACCAGTCGGTAAATCAGATTACTGACGGTTTGTCGACGGATTTGGGTCAAATAAATTCGTCGGAATATTACTCGTCGCTAAAAACAATACGTCGCCAAGTTGTTGCCATGCGACGACTGAGCGACAAATTTTTGGCAGCCATTTTCGTACAATTAGCGACGACTGGCCGACGGCTTTCCGTCAAATCAAGTATCAGAAAGTAAGTAATACATCGTCTTACCGACGGGTTTATCCGTCGGCCATCCGTCGAAAACGCGTCGACAATAGCGTATCAGAGAGTTTCTGATACGCAAACTCCGTCGCTAAAGCGTCGCTCTTCGTCGCTACCTTTCAACGGACTAGCGACGGACTAGCGGCGGTTCATCCGTCGATCCAGTTCTGGAAATCTTCCATGTTTCCAGAACCTTGGCGACGGATATTCCGCCGCTACGCAGTCGGCAATCAGTTGTGAAAATGGTAACGGAAAGTCCGTCGCTATACCTTTACTGACTATGAGCGACTAAAAAGCGATGGAGTGCCCGTCGCTAAGGTTCCGTGAATCTTTCATATTTACAGTACCTTGCCGACGGATATCCCGTCGATCCGTAGTCGCCAACCCGTCGCTAACTGGAAATATCTTCAGTTAGCGACGGATATTCCGTCGACAGGTCGTCGCCATCCGTCGCTAACTGGAAATATCTCCAGTTAGCGACGGATAATTCGTCGACAAGTAGTCGCTAGTCCGTCACCAACTGGATAATTTTTGATTTTTTTTGTATAAAACAGAGCATTCCCTGTTCACACAACATCCAAAATATCAAAAAATCACAATATGCATCACACATGATAGAAACCAACAAACCAATATACATCACACATCAATATATAATCCATCACAAATACATCACACAAACCAACATAAATTACACTCCAATTATCAAACATTCAGAATTATCCATTATTTAAAATTATCCACACATAAAAACACAAATATTTAATATTTAAAAAGATGTCAAACTATCCAAATATAATACATCAAGCAGGAGGAGTTCGATCGTCCACTGGTGGTACTTCTTGCTGCACCCGACGCATATATACGTCCACTATGTATGGCGACAATCCGTCGAAGATATGGTTTAGAAGTTGGCGTAGCTGCTCTGGTGTTATCAGGTCAAGGAGGGCCGTCACAGCAGGAGGCAGTACTATAGGGACAGAAGGGTCAAAAGAAAGACGTCCGACGGAAGAAGGATCGGCAACAGCAGTAGACGGATCGGCATGAGCAGTAGAAGGACCAGCATCTGACGGACCGAAAGCAGTAGAAGGACGCGGAAAGTACGTAGCCAATTGCGTCCGTAAGTCCGACACCGCCTCGTTCAGATGCACAAGCTGTGTCCTCACATCAACATCTGCCGGGGCCGCGGGAGTATGCGGGGATGGAAATCTTGGAATCGCAGCGTGCAACGGCGCCAGGGAGCCAACTCCGTACAGATGCCCTTTCCTAAAGCCGTCGACGGTATCTATAAACATGTCGTCGTAGCGAGCGGCCGTAGAAGAGGACGTCCGGGCGGGCGTTCGGGTGGGCGTCGTTTCACCGACATCCTCGGCAGCAGATGGCTGAACCCGACTAAGGGCCTCACGATACGCAGCCTATCAAATGAATTTGTTTACACTATAAGTTTACCTAAGTTATAATCTAAATCCTATGTTTCCCTAAGTTATAGTCTGAATCCTAAGTTTACCTAAGTTATAGTCTGAATCCTAAGTTTACCTAAGTTATAGTCTGAATACTTATAATTCTAACATAAATCTCATAAACGTAAGTACTTACATCAGTCTCCTTGGTCCTCTTGTCGACAAAACTCCCGTCCTTCTGCCTCTTGTGGGTACGCTGGAATACATCGTGCATGGTGACCGATTCTGCCCCTTTTTCTCCTTCAACGCATGTTGGGTCTGCAAATGAAATATTCGTAGAATTGAATTAATTAAGTATATTAATAGTACTGAATTATATAGTGGAATGAATGTGCGGTATCTCACCAGATCTACAAGCGTTGCTGCGTGGGACCTTGATCCCCCATATGTAGCTCCGTGGCCCGTCGGTTCACCTTCGTTTTTTTTATTTCTGCTTGTACGCAGGAGCATCCATCTTCTCCAAGATCTGCTCATAATAGTCCTGTCGGATCCACTATTTCTTCGAATGCGCCATTCGAAGGTCATACACCACGTCCCGTATCTTCTTCTCGGCGGCGCTTCTATAGGTCTTGCGGATCGCCTCCTCGCGATGGAGGGGGGGCACCAGAACGTCCTCTGACATATTAATTCAATTATTAAGTAATT